>JANIJH010216863.1:0-21725 GCA_024520975.1 Erythroxylum areolatum
ACTTTGAGTGCCATGGTTGCACTTGGAGATAACTCCCCATAATCATCCACGGACCTTCAAGTAGAGCACCCAAGTAAACCAACTCTGAAGCAAAATCCACCATAAAGTACCCGTTGCCGACATCAAGAACTTTCGCACCAGTCATATTCCAAATACCCTCCAGTTTTGTACACAATGATTTGTATCCAATACTCCGGCCAAGCAAGTTTACAATCACAGTGTACTTAAAAGGTGTGCACAGCCTTTCTTTCAGACTAGCGGAGAGAGTCACGGCCGGAAACCTCCCACTCCGGTCAATTGTTATGTCTCCCTCATCCACTCGAATCTTCATTGAATTGGCCACGTCTTCCATGGTTGTTTCCACCGCAACGCCAGAAACAAGCTTGTCTCGATATCCCGTCAACAGCTGCTCTTCTCTATGCTTCACTTTCTTCGTTGCCCGCCCCTCTCCATCATCTGGCGACAATTGTCGAACGGCCTCCAAAGGAGACGTGAGCGCTAAGGAAGCTTGCATTAGGGTTTATTCCCTTTTATTTTCTTGGGCTTCTTTCTATCTGTGTAAAAGTAAGAACGGCCAAAGTTGTTGGCAGATCCCTTGTGATGGGCGTTAATGGCAGTGACGGAGCTAATTTTTTTGAGAAGTCTAATAATACGTAATTTTATCCTTATATAATAGACTGTTTTAAATATACTCACTTGTAAATGTAACCTAAAGCTTGATTTGGTATGAAGAGAGTTAGGCATATGGATATAATTGAATTCCACTTTTATTTATTATTAATTTATCTCATTTTGGTTATTTAAAAGTTGGTATCACAATATATAATTTAGATATACTACATGAAAAATACATGACTTATAACATGATAAACGTATATATTTACTCTAAGATGTGAAAAAAATGTGCACCTTTATTTTAACAAGAATATGATAATCTAATACATAATATTTGAATTTTCAGTATTATTTTATTATATTATTATCTATGATATTAATATAGTTAATAAGCAAATTTGGTATTAGAATCGAGTACTTGTAATTTTTTATATTACGTATTTTTAGGCTAATTGTTCCTCTAATAAGTTGCATAAAAACAATGTAATTTAATTAAAAACTAAGTTAACTAAATAAATAAAAATTAATGAATTGAATTAATAGATAATAATTCATGAGGTAATTTGAATAACTTCTTTTATCTCTTCTACTAAAAGTCTAGTATAGGCAGATTAATTTATAAATTTTGCAGTCAAATTTTATATTTTTAAAATATAAAATATAAATATAACTATTTAATTATATGCTAAGCAACATTGATTTACGACAGAAGTCATTTGCATATAAGTTTATCATTTAGATATAAGTATAAGTAAAATGATAATCAATCCATATTATCCCAAAATACTTTAAAAAACTCACAATCATGTTTCAAATATTCTCAAACGTAGAGTAAAATTTTCAAAATTTAATTAAGCACATCAAAACTTTAATTATTAAAATGTCTAAATTCACGTTCTTTCAATTTGTTCTATAATTGGGTCTCATAATCCAAATGATAGGTTAAACTTTTTGCGGATCAGCAAGCAACAATAGAAACACAAATATAAACATTAAAACTAGTGGTGACAAATTTACCAAATAGAAGTCGGTTTCTGTCTTCCACTAAATGATTACTTCGTTCTTAACTTTATCATCTGCAAGTTTAATATAATTTAAAACCTGATCCCTCTAATTAAGGACATAAAAGGTAAGATTGAGAATGCTTTGGGTCAACTTTTTCAAAATGATTACATTTTAATTTCGTCATTTTGGTTTAATTTTTTAAAAAGTAACTCAATTTTAATTTCAAGTTTTTCAAACTTACAGGCCGAAACAATGTTTTGAAAAAATAAATTAAAGTTACGTCGTCTTAAAAAGAATATGTTAGTCATTTCAATCGAATTTCTGGTCTATAAGATGTCTAGATGTTAAAAAATCAGTCATTGAATGTAAATATCTGACCACCATATCACTTAAAATTGTTCTTCAGATTCCAAAGTTCATGGACGATCTCCTTTCCTACTGAGGTCAGACTTGTTGGCAGGTCTCAAGAAAATCGTATGAGAAGCTGAGAAGACCTGATGGAGTGCCTATATACTTCATACAAAATACAACGAAAATAACAGAGGAAAATTAGAACAAAACAATGCTCTAATGTTATGAAATATTTTTCTAAAAAGTTGGTGAGTGATAAATAGTGAATGACAAAATAGGATATAAGATATAGTATGTTAAATCCTATATCCTATATTCTAAGACCTAATACCTAAACATTAAACCTAAATCTTGAATAACCTAAGACCTATAACTTATAACTTAAACCTTAAACTTTAATCCTAAATAGTAAATCCTAAATCCTAATATCTAAACCTTAAGCCTTAAACTATAAAACCTAAACTATAAAATTATAAACCTTACTCCTTAAACCCTAAGGAATGCAATTATTTGAGAATCAAATTTTCTTTAACAAACAAGATAAAAAATGATTACCTTCATCGCATCTATATCAAAAGCATCAAATCAATCCATTCCCATCTGGAGTCATTTTCTTCCAAAAGCTGTAACAATAAAAAATTACAATATACAAGTAAAGGTTCTCCTGGTAGTAAAATGCAATAGTTACACTTACTTAAAACCTTGGAGTTGTTGGATTAGATTTTTGGCAATTGTGTTTGTAACACCTTTAACTGTACTTAGAACATCTCCATTTGTGCTTGATGTTGACAAATAAGGAAGGAAATAAAAATTTATTAACTTCAAAAATTAAAGATTATACCAAGTATAAGCATATATTAATAGCATTATGACAAAAAAAGGAAAAAATATGAATAAGTCAAGAATACATATAATCATATTAAAATAATATTTGCAACATGTAGAAAGAAAAGAGTGAACTTAATTAACAAAATACCTAAATCTTAAACAATAAACTTAAATACTAAATATTAAATCCTATATTCTAAACTCTAAACTCTAAAACCTAAACTTTGAACCTTAATCCTGTATCCAAATGCCTATCACCTATAACCTATAACTTAAACCTTAAACATTAATCCTAAACACTAAATCCTAAATCCTAATATCTAAACCCTAAGCCTTAAACTATAAAACTTACACCTTAAAACTTAAACTATAAAACTTTAAACCTTAAACCCTAATCCTAAAAATAAAACTCGACACTAAGTGCATGGGCTAAGGAATGCAATTATCTTAGAATCAATTTTTCTTTAATAAACAAGACAAAAAATGGTTACCTTCATCCCATCTCTATCAAAAGCATCAAATCAATCCATTCCCATCATCATTAGAGTCATTTTTGGCAAAAAGTTGTAGCAACAAATAATTACAATATACAACCAAAAGGTTCTCCTTATAGTAAAATGCAATATTTACACTTACCCAAAACCTTAAAGTTGTTGGATTATATTTTTGGCAATTGTGCTTGTAACACCTGTAACTGTACTTAGAACATCAACATTTGTGCTCGATGTTGACAAATAAGGAAGGAAATATAAATTTATTAACTTCAAAAATTAAAGATTATACTAAATAAGCATGCTTTATGACAAAAATTGGAAAAAAAAAAGAATTAAGTCAAGAATACACATAATCAGATCAAAATAATATTTGCAACATGCAGAAAGAAAATGTAAACTTAACAAAACACCTAAATCTTAAACCTTAAACTTAAATACTAAATCTTAAATCCTATATCCTATATCCTAAAGCTTAAATCCTAAAATCTAAATCCTAAAACCTAAACCTTGCATCTTAATCCTAAATCCTAATACCTATCACCTATAATCTATAACTTGTAACAAAAATCATAAAATTTAATCCTAAACACTAAATCCTAATATCTAAACCTTAAGCCTTAAACTTAAATACTAAATATTAAATCCTATATCCTAAAACCTAGAACCTAGAACCTAAGCTCTAAACCTTAAAACCTAAAACTTGAACCTTAATCCTATATCCTAATACCTATCACCTATAACCTGTAACCTATAACTTAAAACCTTAAACATTAATCCTAAACAATAAATTCTTAATCTTATTTTCTAGACCCTAAGCCTTAAACTATAAAACATAAACCTTAAAACTTAAACTATAAAACTCTAAACCTTAAACCTTAAACCTAAAAATAAAACCCTACACTAAGTGCATGCGTTAAGGAATGCAATTATCTTAGAATCAATTTTTCTTTAACAAGTAAGACAAAGAATGTTACCTTCATCCCATCTCTATCAAAAGCATCAAATCAATCCATTCCCATAATCATTGGAGTTGTTTTCTGCAAAAAACTTTAGCAAAAAATTAATACAACATACAAGCAAAGGTTCCCCTAGTAGTAAAATGCAATAGTTACACTAATCTAAAGCCTTGGAGTTGCTGGATTAGATTTTTGACAATTGCCCTTGCAACATCTCTGACTGTACATAAAACACCTCCATTTGTGCTCGATGTTGACAAATAAAGAAGGAAACAAAAGTTTATGAACTTCAGAAATTAAAGATTATACCAAGTATAAGCATATATTATGACAAAAATTGGAAAAAAATGAATTAAGTCAAGAATACACATAATCATATCAAAATAATATTTGCAACATGCAGAAAGAAAATGTGAACTTAACAAAACACTTATATCTTAAACCTTAAACCTTAAACTTAAATTCTATATCTTAAATCCTATATCCTAAGGCCTAAAACCTAAACTCTAAATTCTAAAATCTAAACCCTAAAACCTAAACCTTAGACTTTAATCATAAATCCTAATGCCTAAGACGTACAACCTATAACCTATAACTTAAACCTTAAACTTTATTCCTAAATACTAAATCCTAAATTCTAATATCTAAACCCTAAGCCTTAAAATATAAAACCTAAACTATAAAATTCTAAACTTTAAACCATAAACTTAAAAATAAAACCCGAAAGTGCATGCGTTAAGGAATGCAATTATTTGAGAGTCAATTTTTCTTTGTCTTGTTCATCCCATCTCTATAAAAACCATCAAATCAATTCATTCCCATTATCACTATAGTCGTTTCTGCCACAAACTATAACAATAAATAATTACAATATACAAGCAAAGGTTCTCCTCGTAGTAAAATGCAATAATTACACTTTCTCAAAGCCTTCCAGTTGTTGGATTAGATTTTTAGCAATTGTGCTTGGAACACATCTAGCTGTACATAGAACACCTCCACTTGTGCTCGATGTTGAAAAATAAAGAAGGAAATAAAAATTTATGAACTTCATAAATTAAAGATTATACCAATGATAAGCATACATTATGACAAAAATTGGAAAAAATAAGAATTAAGTCAAGAATACACATAATCATATCAAAATAATATTTGCAATATGCAAAAAGAAAATGTGAACTTAACAAAACACCTAAATCTTAAACCTATATTCTATAACCTATAACATAAACCACAAACTTTAATCTTAAACACTAAATCCTATATCCTAATATCTAAACCCTAAGCCTTAAATCTTAAACCTTAAACTTAAAAACTAAAAACTAAATATTAAATCCTATATCCTAAAACCTAAAATTTAAACTCTAAACCCTAAAACCTAAACCTTGAGCCTTAATCCTAATACCTGTCACCTGTCACCTGTCACCTGTCACCTATAACCTATAACCTATAACTTAAACCTTAAACTTTAATCCTAAAAATTAAATTCTAAATCCTAATATCTAAACTCTAAACCTTAAACTATAAAACCTAAACCTTAAAACCTAAACTATAAAACTCTAAACCTTATATCCTAAACTTAAAAAAAAACCGACACTTAGTTTATGTGTTAAGGAAAGTAATTATCTAAGAATAAATTTTTCTTTATGAAGCAAGACAAAGAATGGTTACCTTCATCCCATCTCTATCAAAAGCATCAACTCAATCCATTTATCACTGGAGTCATTTACCCCCTGTAGTAAAATGCAATAGTTATACTAACCTAAAGCCTTGCAGTTGCTGGATTAGACTTTTGGCAATTGCCCTTGCAACATCTTTGCCTGTACATAGAACACCTCCATTTGTGCTCGAAGTTGACAAATAAAGAAGGGAACAAAAATTTATGAACTTCAGAAATTAAAGATTATACTAAGTATAAGCATGCATTATGACAAAAATTGGAAAAAAATTATGAATTAAGTCAAGAATACACATAATCATATCAAAATAATATTTGCAACATGCAAAAAGAAAATGTGAACTTAACAAAACACATAAATCTTAAACCTTAAACTTAAATACTAAATCTTCATATATCCTATGTCCTAAAGCCTAAATCCTAAACTCTAAAATATAAATCCTAAAACCTAAACCTTGAACTTTAATCCTAAATCCTAATGCCTAAGACCTATAACCTATAACTTATAACTTAAACTTTAAACTTTAATCCTAAACACAAAATTCTAAATCCTAATATCTAGAGGTGCACATACATGTCTTCGAGGATTGAAAACACCGTAGGTTGGAAAAAGGGATTTTGCTGGGAGTATAGTATACGTCTTTATTTGATGGCAGTGGGGTATTATATGCTAAGCAACATAGATTTAGGAAAAAAAATCATTTACATATAAGTTTATTATTTACATGTAAGCATAAGTAAAATGATAATCAATCCATATTATCCCCAAATGCTTAAAATTCACAATCATGTTTCTATAGTCGGCCCATGGACTAGCTAGCAGGATTGATTAAAATAAAATTTTGAAAATTAAAATATAAGACATCTTTTTTTAATTAAATTCAGGTTTGGATCGTCCAAATCTAAGTTTATCTAAAGCCTAATTCTTGTAAAAAAAAACGATATCGTTTTGTTTAAAAAAATTATACTTTAGGCCAAATTAGACTTAAACTTAGCCTATAAGCTACCTCATTGAAAACATCTGAATCTAAACTCGTAGGCCAGCTCATTGTCATTTCAAATGTAAAGTAAAATTTTCAAAATTTAATTAAGTACATTAAAACTTTAATTATTCAAAAGTCTAGGACGACCATTGAAAACAATTAAATTTAGTCCCATGGATTACTTCGTTGTCATCCCTACATGTTTCAAATATTCTCCAACGTCAACTAAAATATTCAAAATTTAGTTAAGTACATCAAAACTTTAAGTATTCAAAAGTCTAAGTTCAAATTCTTTCGATTTACTTTATACTTATCTCATAATCCAAATGATACGTTAAACTGTTTGCACATCAGCAAGCAATAGTAGAGACACAAATATAAACATTAAAACTAGTGGTGACAAATCTTACCAAATAACTTTCGGTTTCTGTCTTCCACTAAATGATTACTTTGTTCTTAATTCTATTCTCCACAAGTTTAATATAATTAAAAGCCTGATCCCTCTAACAAATTATAATTAAGAAAGTAAAAGGTAAGATTAAGAATGCTTTCTTCATCATTTCACTCCTCTCCAGCTTTCTAGTTTTATTCTGTGATATCTCTTACGGATCACAAGAGCCGGCCACTCTTTTTTAGGTTACTGAAGCTGTATTGAGTTTAATAGGATTAGAGCTGATGTTATTTGCGCCACCACCACACAAAAATCCAGTTCGATAACGCCAAAAGAAAAGTGGGATTTTTAGTCAGCTTCCTAACTAATACATTTTTAATCTGAAGATGCCATTTTCAACACCAAAACCTGAGAAGAAGATGGAATCAACAAATGTAGTTTCTTCCATGCCTAAGCAGTTGAAAGATACTGAAAATGAAAGAGCATGCAACGCCCATGGATTTTCTTTTTCGATCTTTAAGAAAAGTTTTATCAGGAGAGAAGTCTGTGCATGTTTACTGCGTCGACCCTGGTATTGGATGTTTGTGAAAGTGACGCCAATGTTGATGTAATTCCTTGTGGTATCTAAACTACAACAATTGCTGACACGCAAAATTTGAAAAATTCGGTAATACGCAATCTTGCTCTAAATGCTAAAGAAGTTGTTTTCGGCCACGTTGTACCTAAACCATTATACATATATACACCATCCTCTCAGCTCTTTCATCCCACTTTTCCAAAAATCAAAAAAGCATTTGGTTCTCTGGAGCTCATCCAACACATATGGCAGCAAATGACGTGCCATGTTGCGAGCCCATGTTCTGGACATACCTAGTCATCTGTGTAGTTTTAGTGTCCTTTGCTGGTCTTATGTCTGGTCTTACGTTAGGCCTTATGTCTCTCAGTCTTGTCGACCTTGAGGTTTTGATGAAGGCTGGTGAGCCCCAAGAACGAAAGAACGCTGAGAAGATTCTTCCCATTGTTAAGAATCAGCATTTGCTCCTGTGCACACTCCTCATCGGAAATTCCTTAGCTATGGAGGTACAGCATATTCTCTTATTTTTCTGAAACAAACCCTTTTAAGGTTACATCGCATACATCAAGACTGTGTGGTGAATTATTTGTTCAGGCTCTTCCAATCTTCCTTGACGCTCTTCTTCCAGCTTGGGGCGCTATAATCATATCAGTCACCCTCATTCTTACTTTTGGTGAGGTAAGATACGAATCAGATGCTTCAGGTTTCTTCAGATATACTGTAATTAGCATGTTTCTGATAGACGATAAAGACAAATAAATCTTCCTTTTCAGATTATTCCACAAGCTGTATGTTCAAGGTATGGATTAAGTGTTGGTGCTAAACTGTCTGGTATAGTCCGTTTAGTTGTTATTGTCCTCTTTCCCGTTGCTTACCCAATCAGTAAGGTAAATTCAGAATTCGAATATGAAGTTTAATGACTTTAGATGGAAGTACTTCTAACTAGTTGATTCCTCTATAATAGTTGCTGGATTGGATCCTTGGTAAGAAACACTCTGCAATTTTAGGACGAGCAGAACTGAAAACCTTAGTTGACTTGCATGGAAATGAGGTTGGTACGATAATTCAGTCACCTGTTTCTTTTGTCACACTATCATGACCTAACGAAAACCCGAAATACTGTTTCTGATTCAAACTTTCCTTCTGTTGATTGGCAATGACTGAGATCTTAAGAACAAAATTTGGATTATTCTTAGGCAGGAAAAGGAGGAGAGTTGACACGTGAAGAAACCACCATCATCACTGGAGCTTTGGATATGACACAGAAGACTGCTAAGGATGCTATGACACCCATGTTCAATGTTTTCTCACTTGATATCAATTCTAAACTTGATGAGTGTGTACCTCTCTATCTGTGTAATATTCATCTATGATTACTTGTGTTAATGACCTATGGACTGGTTTCTTGTGTTTCTCCAGAAAAACTATGGGATTGATAATCAGCAAAGGGCATAGTCGTGTGCCCATATACTCAGGAAGTCCAAGTAACATCATAGGATTGATTTTGGTAAGTGCTGAATAAACTGTAAAAATCAGCTCAGGTTCAAGTTTAGGACGAGCTCAGGTTGAAATTTTTTCCTACTAAAACTGAGTTCGATCTGGATCCAAGTTAAATCGAGCTTTGTCCATCCATTTTGGTTCAAACAAACTTAGCTATCCTCTTCATATGCTTCTCCAGAATGAATAAGACAAGGTAAAATTACATGCTTTTTTTGAACAGGTGAAGAACTTGATCAAGTTCCGCCCGAAAGATGAAGTACCTATAAGAGATTTAACTATCAGGAGAATTCCTAGGTATAAACATCTTCTCAGAACATTTTCTAGCATTAATTTCCTATCTGAACACTTGTTTTTCCTGATTTTTGACAGGTTTCATGAACTATTGCCACTTTACGATATATTAAACCAATTTCAGAAGGGTAACAGCCACATGGCTGTTGTGGTTAGGGGTAAGAATGGTGTTAAGGAAGCCGAAGAAAGAGCAAAACCCAAACCTGAAAGGTCAGGCATAAATACTCCAAATGCATCAGACAGAGAAGATAGCGTGAAAGGTAAATGATTTCGCGTCTGGGATATGATTTACTGCTCTGAAAACACTCTAATAGGACATCTCTTTGTGCTCAGGATCTGTCTGCTCCAATGGGACTGAAACTCGAATTCCCATATCAAAAAATGTAAACATAGAAGGCAATTTGAACCCGAAGTTGCAAGTGCCTGGATTTCAGGGTAGAAGTCTTCCAAAGGACGACTTGGAATCTCCATATGTTTCAGATGAACTCATTGGCATCATAACATTAGAGGATGTTATAGAAGAACTGTTGCAGGTACGAGGAATTTAAATGCATGTTTTATATTATGGACCGTATGATCGTTAGGCTTAAGGCCGCTAAAATTCAAAGTTTTTTTTATTAGACTCAAACACAATTAAATTTATTTTTATCCTTTAACTTTGGATTCAGGTTTAATGAGAAAAATTTCTAATTCAAATGAATCCTAATACAATTAGTTTTAGGGCTATCTATCTAAATTAGAATTTTCCGTTAAATTTAGTATTCCTCAGATTTAAAGTTTAATTTTTATTAGATTTAAATTTAATTTTATCTTTTAATTTCAGATTTAATTTTAAATGAAAATTTTTGAAAATCGAATCTTAATCACAACTTTTATCCTATAAGTATTGTAATTGTATATGTGTATTTTATAATTATATTTGTATTATATATAATTATTATAATAAGAGATGACAATAAATTTAATCATTTAAAGTCTTTTTATATGCAGTCTGAGTCAAGAACATGTACCCTAAATTTAGTCCGAAGAGGCTCAAACACTACCAAAATAACGTTGTTTGGCACAATGAACAATTTATCCCCCCGGGGTTTACAATAAATTTTTAGTTGCACCGTAACATTTCAATACATTCAAAATGAACTCTAATATTTATAAAATGTTCAAAATAAATCCCAAAGTTTGTAAATTTAAAACAACCCCTGATGGAAGCTAAACTTAGTGCATATTTCCGTCTAGTTGGAGGTTATTTAAACATTTTTCAAATATTAGGGTTCATATTGAATATTTTATAAATATTATGATTTATTTTGAACATTTTGAAATGTTAAAGTCAAACTTAAATTTTATATAATTGTTAGGGACTAAATTGCTCTTTTGAGTAGGGGTGATAGGTGCGAGTGAACTTGATATGAAGCCAATTAGTAAGATATGAGTTAATCAGATTTAAGTATAATATCCGAGATAAATTGTTATATCTAACTTCAAGTTAGCTTTTTAAGTTAAATTTTGATACAAAATTTAATTAAGTCGATTTTAATTTATTAACTTTACATCGATTCGATTGAGACAAATTTATTATGAACTCGGTCCTTCGAACATGTATCAAGCTCGATCATCTAAATTTAACATGTTAACTTATTGTGTGATTGAGCCGAACCATATTTGCGATCCCTAATTGCAACTATAAAATAATGGGCAATTCTTACTTTAAAACCTTGTATTAAAATGTACTTTTTTCCCCTTTTTTCTTATACCTTGGTTGCAGGAAGAAATATTTGACGAGACGGACGAGTACATTGACGTTCACAAGAAGTAATCCTCAGCTCTTTTTCTTACAAGCCACAATTTTACACGATTATTAGTTCCCTAAAATCACTAAACCACATTGTCTTTTTCTCTATACAGGATAAAAATCAATATATCACCTTCACAAAAGTCGCCATTAAGGTCCCCCAGACATGATGCTTTTTGTCTAAGTCAGCACACTCCTCAAGCTTCTCCACTTTCTTCTTCTTCAAATCAGCAGAGTCCAATAGTGTCTTACCATACTAGCCCTATACTGCACTCACCATTTAGCAGGCGAACTCTGTCTGGTTCACCTGGAGTATTTGTGGAGTCCCCAATTTCGGTTGCTACGAGTGTCACTCAGTATTCACCAACCTACAACCAGGTAAATCCATTTATGGTTATCATATGTTCACGATCTTTATTAATAAGAAACAACTAACCTCGAGTCTAAACTTGAATCTGCTAATTAATATATAGTTTGTTCTTAGATTTTAGATTTTGTTGACTTAGTTGTTGTTATTGTCTGGCTAAGTTTTGAGTATATTAAATCAAACTTGAGTCATTAACTTCGAATTAGATTAGACAAGAGGTAGTTTGATGTATCTAGTTTGAACTTCCTAAATACTTAAAATCACTCCAGCATTTTAGAAACTAGATATAAACATCATGTCTAGATGAATTTTCTAATTAAAAGATTGTGTTGGGTCATGAGGAGCCAAAGATCAAAACAAAAAATGTGTCAGGGCAATAACGATAAAGGAATTTGAGCGTCGATGTAGTTATCAACCACCTTTATGGTCGATTCATTAGGATCCACTTATAATAAACAATAAAATGCAACCAGATTTAGTATGATTGGTGGGTCAGAACATATGTAGATAGAGTTTACAGCGGTTCTCGGAGAAAAACAAGTCATTTCTGCTGGCCTTTATTATATCTTTTTCATGTTCATTGGCGTTTTTAGGATGAATGTACCATTAAAACAACGTCGTTTTACTAGGAATATTTGAGTCGTTTCAACCGAATTTCAGGTATACAAGATGTCTAGCTATTGAAAAAACAGTCATCTAATGTAAATGTGTGACCATCACATCGCTTAAAATTGTTCTTCAAATTCCAAAGCTCACGGACGGATAGTTTTTTCCTTTATAAAATTATAATGCCCATGCCCTATTTGTAGAGACGATCTTCGTTCCTACTGATGTCAGATTTATTGGCAGGTCTCAAGAAAATCATATGAAAAGCTGAGAAGACCTGATGGTTTGTAAGGTTTAGTTGCTATAACTCCACAATGTGTAATTTGCTGAAATAAAATTTGAAATGCTCCCTCGTTGAGAATGAAAGGAATTTGATAAATCCCAAAATAAGAAGTGGTTCGTAATCCTTACACAAAGAAAAGGAAAAGGTTCCATCATCAAATCCTGTATTTGTTGCTTTTTTTAAAAAATAAAATTCTTAGATTACCACTTGTAACCCAGAGAAGATAATTAAACAGTTTGAATTACTACTATTCAATTTTTTATTATATTAAACGTGAATAAACTAATTTTTAAACATATTTAAGTTTAAACAATATCTTTTTAAAAAACAGTATTTAAAAAATAACATTTAAAATATACACATGGAATAATAAATTTATCGTATTAAATTTTGGTTAATTTGTGTCATGTGCTATTAAATACTTTTATAGAAGTGATTTATATAAATTATCTCAGTATATATAATTTATATTCTTACTTATTGTATTCCCTTTTATATATTAGTTATTTTGTCTAAATTAGTTCGAAACATTTAGGTTAACCCTCTCAAACGTATATTTGGTATAACATTCAATCTTGGGACAATCTCAAATTGCCATCCCTAGTCTGTTGCTAAAACTTAAATACCTTGCTTTGTTCTCGAGTTACATGGAAATGACAATGTAAGATGATACGAAAGACATTAATAATTCTGACAATAGAGAACGCAGAAATTATGCTTTTGAAATACCCACAAGGTAGCGAATCTGAGTTCTGCAATTAGAATCCTTTTCGCTACCAAAGATTTTTAGTACCTTCCAAGCATAGGGATCTTCCTCGACACACGTAACATGATAGTGAGTAGGCATACGAGGGTTATTATAACCTTAATAGGCCTTGACAAGCTCACCAACATTATCTTTTGAATCTTTCTTAGGCTCTTCTTTCTTCTTGTCGGGCACTTTTACTGTTCCATCAGAAAAAAGTTCTGTGTGGCAAAGCTTTCTCAGTTTGCTTACTACTACACTTATCGGATCAACATCCCCTGTTGTTGTCAACTTCTTTTCTTCATGTCCATGGCTACTGTACCGACTCCTTAAAAATAGCAAATAGAAAACTGTCAAGTTCATACATTTTTAAGTTCTTGGTTGTTAAGGAGTTGAGGATACGATTATTGTAGTTTTTATAATTATTATGATTAGTATTATCTAAATTATTCTTAAAAATTAATGAAATTAATTATATGTACGAGTAATTTAGATATTATTCTTCGTAATAATCACGAAAAATTACTGGAATAATGATTCTTTATTTTTTTTTTCTACTTGAATTGATAACCATAAGCGAAGCAGATGAAAGAAAAGTAGAAAAACACAGATTTTTGATACCTGAAATTCCATAGCTTGCTGCTAAACTTTGTCCTCTTGTATAAATCCAATTTCAATACAATCTGTCACACTAAAAGAAACTCCGTTACTAGAACAAGTGGGAACATAAGAGATTAAAGGGTATTAAATTCCTCCAAGGAGATTGAACCAACCCCTGAACAAGCCACTCAAACTTGTCAAATACCCATACTGAGGTAGAACAATTTTACTTGCGTCTAAATTATATTTTAGTGTTCTCTTAAAAAATTTAAATGCATTTTAATTATAATTTATGTATTTTAATATTTTTAAAATAATACTAGTAGTAGTTTAAATTTTAATAAAATTAAATTTTATCTAATTTTTATGCCATAATTTAAAAATTATCGCTAAAAGTCAACTTTTGGTGACGATTTTTAGTAATGTTGCCAAAAGCTTATCTTTTAGCGGACATTTTATAAAATCATCGTTAAATGTATGTCTTTGGAGATGAATTATCAAAATCATTATAAAAGGTTCGACCTTTTGAGACAGTTTAACATTTTTGTCGCTGAATTTGTGAATCTTTGCAAAAAGTTTGACTTTTGGTGGCAAATTTTTTAAATCGTCACCAAAAGTTGAAACAACAAATTTGACATAGAATATTGAAAAAGCCACATTTAATAATATCCTAAAATATCAAATATGTAAAGATTTTAATTCTTATAGATTTCTTAAGAGAAATTTGAGGAATTTTTGTGTAGGATAGTATTCTTAAAATTAATAATGTAAAAAAGACAATTTTCTAATACTAAATGTGCTTAATAATTATAAGGTTAATTATAATTGACATTTATATGATTTTTCATATTTTTTTCATTTACTTTCTTATATTATTCAACTTATCGTATAGCTTTTAATGTTTGATAAAATTATCACAAATCTTTTATTATTAATTATTCTTATTGTCTGATTCATTGTATAAAATAACAGAATTTAAAAAATATATGTTAGTTTATATAAAATTGAACTACTATATGGATCATTAGGTCTTTATTTTAAATTTATTTACTTGTTGAATTATATTATATGAATTCTATAATTAAAAATATAGCGTTAAGTGGTCCATTTGATCCCATAAAAGCTACCGTTACAATTTGTTTCCATGAAAGCTACTACATGTTTTCCAACATTAAAACTCCATCATGTGATGGAATAAAATTTATAACAATTTAATCAAGTCATTAAATTACGTGATAACTTTGGAAGTATAAATAAATATAAAAGTGAAAATTTGAAAAGTAAATATTTTTTGGATATAAAAAGATAAACATACCTAAAAGTTTAAAGTTAAAATGATCAAAATATCATAAATTTAAGTTGGCTACTATTCTTAATCATTAATATTTATTAACAATAAAATAATAAAACACATAAATATTGAAATATGGTAAGCAATATAATATAATGATATATGGTAAGTAATATAAGATTTTAATTAAAAGTTTAACAATTTTTACAGACAAAACAATAAATAAATTTTCGTGCCTATTCCATCGAAAAAGAAAAAAATCATTATTTTTCTGAATTTCAAGTGACATGAGACTCAGTTCAAAAGGAAAAGGTATTCCCTATGTCTGAATTCCCAAGAATGCTCCTTGTACATTCGAAGACATCAATTGAAATAATCAAAGATATTAACTCAAGGTTTATATTTAATAATTTTGATGATAACGATATAATTTTTCAAAATTCAAATTGGATTTATTTCCTTGTATAAATAACGATATTTCTTTTCAAAAGGAAATAAAAACATAGAAATTTTAATTCATTTCTGATAAGAACCTTTTTAGTAAACTTTCCTTGTTAACATCTAGGAGGATCTTACCTTTTTGAGCAATTAGCTCAAGAAATTTTTGTTCCAACAGATGATATTGAAAATTCAAAGTCAACTCATCATTAAGATGAAACAACAGCTAGTTAAAGAAGTTAACTATTTAAAGAAGGGCAACAACACTTGTGAAGCAACAAGCATATACAGACTTTTGAAACATTTTAGCAACATCTATCTTCTTGAGAGTCATAGCATTCTTATTGTGTCTCAGAAAGTGAAATCACTCTGTCAAGAGAGAAATTGTTACTTGAGATTTTACTTTTGATTTTACATTTTATTTTTCTGTCAGCATTTAGAAGCTTGTTATACACTTCAAATGTGGAAGGTTCGAGAACCTTGAAAAATATGTACTTGTTAGATTGGAGAGGCTCGTCAAATTTAATACTCGGATTCTTTAATGAAACACTTAAGTTGGAAACTTGGAAACTAGACCTAAGCTTGGGATGTAAGCTAAATCAGTATAAATCGACTTCGTCCTTCTTTTCTCTCTCGTTAACTTTTAAATTTCTGCATTATATTGTGTGTGTGTGTGTGTGTTTTTTAGCAAGAGGTTCCTTTTATTTTCAACTTGCAAGAGATTCCTTTCAATTTTACAGGCACTTTTTATTTTTAAATTGTTTTAACATGATTTATTATTCAGTAAACTCCTTTCGTTTAAGCAAGGTCCTATCTCACAAAAGGCTCCTATCACTTAACAGACTCCTGTCATTTAAAGGGCTTTATCTTCTGACAACTGTTTTTATTCGTTAACTAGAATCTATTTATTATACAAATTGAAAGAACTTGCGCGAATTTTTTTTTGTCACACACAATTCACCCTCTTTTGCTTGTGTTTGCTTTATCAAATGATCTTCCCTTAGGTGTTGGTTTGTGAGACCCTTTTTCAATAACTTCTTACCTTTAATTAAACTAGCAGAAGATACAGTGAACGCTTCTCAGATGCAATATGGATCACTAAATTAGATGAACTACACATATGATACGTTTCACATAAGACACAAACAGTATAGAACTTTAATAACTAATTAAGTCAAAGGATAAAAGGAACTCAAATTCGAACACATGCATACCAGATTGCATAGAGATAGTTTTTAGAATTGATGATTATTCGAAAACAATTGATTTCCTTAATTCTATATGGACCATCACTGCCTCCATTTTCATCTTTAGGAAGCTTTACTCAATGCATAGTATATACCATCAAACATTCATCTGATAGCTTCCTAATAGAAAATGATATACATATAATAAAGAAATAATAGTAATTTGGATCATACTAAAAACTTTGAAGAAAAATATCGGCCATGGAAGCAAGGGGTGATTGGTGTTTGAAGAGGAGATTGTTGTGCATCGATTTGTTTTTCATTGGAGAGAATTTTGCCACACTCTCCCAACGGAGCTTATTTTTGTCATTAGAAACTAGTTGCCACGTCGAAATTCTGCAATGAATTAATGTTACAGTTTTTTACTGAAAGTCAATAGAAGACTTCTTATTTGAATGTTTCAACATTCTAACATTGTTAATTTTGTGATCTATTGACCGAGACTACTTCATATGATAAGATTGAGAATGTTAAGTGTGTATATAATATGTTTAGGTGATGCATAAACATCCCTTGTAGAAGTTAAATATGATTGCTTTTATCCACAAAAACATCCTTTGCATAATTCTCTAATGTAAATTATTGCCTAATTGTGATTTAGATTTAATTTATCTTAATATTTAGGTGGTTACCTTTAAGCTAGTCCATTATATGGTTTCATCAAATATATTTTGAAAAAATTGAAATGTGTGTATGCTAAAAGATTTGGTCATTTAAGAATAAGAGTAAAAATATATCGAATGGTTAAATTAGCTAGGATTATGCACTTTTATAAACTTAGATGATCAAATGATAAGGCATTTTGCAAAGTTGAAGTGATTTCAAATAAAATTTAAGATTTTGAGCCATAAAAGATTGAAACATTCAAATTAATATATATTTCCTTTGAAGTGCATTGTCTTATATTAGAATATTTCTCTAGAACTTGCACGGAACATTTTAAGACCTAATTGATATATGCATGAATAAAAGTAAAAATGACTATAAGAATTAAAAAAAGGATTTCATTGTTTTACAACTTTTAACTTAAAAACCCACCCCAATTTTATATCCCTAGTTAGCTCCTTTGATCCATAACCTTTTATAACTATAGTACAAGCCAAATTCTTTATTTAAACATCCTTACCTATTATGTTATGGTTCAAATTATTTTGTTTATTCATATGTCTATTCATAAAAAAGAAACAAAAAAAAAAGAAAAAGTAAGAAAGGTAGTAAGTAATATGAAAAATGTGAGTCCATTTTTTCTTCATATGAAGCCAATAGCCATTCCCAAGTGAGTTGAATATCATGATTCAAACTTATATGTTTCTTAACTATTTATGTTTAGTTGCCTTGCTAATATTTTTGGTTTTGATCATTTTACTTGTAATTCTTATGTCTAATCACAACCTCATTACACGTTGAAATAAAGTTCTTTTAATTTATACATTTGTATACTATAAGTGATAGAGATTTGGTATAAAAGTAATCATATGGTAAATATGTACATAAATATCCCTTGCAGAAGTAGTCTTGATTCTCTAACAGATCTTTCTTGCAGAAGTAGTCTTGATTCTCTAACAGATCTTTCATTAAATAGTTAGTAGGCTTTCCTCAAACAAGCATGGAAGGTGGGGAAAAAATGTCAACCCATATACAACCAACATAGAAACACAATTCGCTATCTTCCAAATGTAAACACAAACAAAAATCTATACACCATAAGCAGAACACAAAACCTATATAAACTCCAAAATGTAGCAAAAAAAACAGAACACAACAAGGAGGGTTCTTGAAAATAGAAAAGAAGAACAGTACTAACAGGACACGATGCTTCTTTGATAGTGACAACTACAACACAAGAGATGAACACAACAAAGTAGACAACGCTTCTTTGATGGTCAACTAAGACAAAATATGACGGCTAACACGAAAACGAAGAGAGCTTTATTTTGGTGTTAATAAAGAATGGAAAAAAACATTTTTTGTTATTAAACAAATCGACTTTTTTTTAATTTGGAAGAAATATAACATTTGTCGATGATTCAGAAAATCGTCTCCAAATGGTGGTACATTACTATTTGATTTGTCCTTTGGTGACGAAATTGTATATAATATAAATTTTATATAACAATATCAAATTTATATATAATAAATAGAAAATTATGATTAAATAGACTAAAATATTACATAAGTAAGATATCAGAAAATGTATCCATTATCTATATATTCGTAAATCACTACACTAGTTACAATTATTATCTGTAAATTCATTTAACATTATATTAATTACCATGCAATTATATTTATTGCAATATAATTAAAAAATAACTGCGACATAGTAAAAAAAGGAAATTAATATCAAATATTAATATCATATTTTTAAAAATCAAATTTAATATTTTTGACAATGATTGTAAATCTAAAAATAAATTTATTAACAATAATGTTATTTAAAAAATTTATAAAATTGAAAACATAAAATTAATTTATATTACATAAATTTATACTTTTTATTAATCTCTTTTAAAATATATGATTTGACAATTTTATGTCAGGTAACAAAACTCTATTTATTATATATAAATTCTACACTATTTTATAGAAATGATATATTACAAAAAATTTACTAAATATAAAATTCTATATATATGAAAAGAATTGGCCATGATTTTAAACTTCCTTTAGCAACGTTTCTAAGAAAACATTGCCAAAGGATAACAATTTGGTGACAATTGTATAAATTTGTCACCAAATATGTCCAAAGGGCAATCTACAGTGGTTGTTTAACATTTGGTGATGTTTTCTAAAAGCATCGCCAATTGTTTAACATTTGGCGATGGTTTATGAAATCGTTGCCAAATGCTGCAACGCTTTAGAAAAAACAAAAATGTTGTCTTTTGTAATAAAGATCAGTTGATTCATGTGTCTTACGTTGTGACTTACAGATATATATATATACACATAATACAAGTATTGGATAAAGACTAATCTACTAGAGATACTAGGATCAAGGACTATCATATCTATTGGATAAAGACTAATCTACTGGAGATACTAAGTTCAAGAACTATCAATCGTATCTGTCTATACAAGTTATATTTGACATATTCCTATTATGCCCTCGCAAGATGAAATCGCGAGAAGTAATATTCATCTTGGTACGAAAGACCTCGAACTTGTGACGTGACAGAGGCTTGGTTAAGGCATCAGCGGGCTGATCAGGAGTTGAGATGTGAGATACAGTTAGAGCTTGGTGTTGAATCTGTTCCCGGACAAAATGATAATCCAAGGCTAGATGCTTCATATGGGAATGAAAAACTGGATTGGAACACACATACGTAGCGCCAAGGTTATCACAATAAATTTGTGGCTTGGCAGGGAGTTAAATGTGTAATTCCAACAGAAGATTGCGAAGCCACATTATTTCAGCAGCGGTACTGGCAAAAGCTCGGTATTCTGCTTCTGTAGAGGAGCCGGCAATAGTGCGTTGACGTTTCGAGCTCCACGAGATAGGATTACCACCAAAATAAATAACATAGGCAGATGTGGAAGTTTTGGTGTCAGCATCTCCACCCCAATCAGCATCACTGAAGGCCTGAAGGTGAAGGTGTGTCGGTAGATGAAGTTGAAGTCCAAAGTCATGAGTGTGTTTTAGGTACCGAAGTGTACGTTTGAGCTACTGAAAATGAAGTTCAGTGGGCTTGTGCATGAACTGCGACAGTTTATTAACTGCAAAACTCAAATCTGGTCTGGTGAGTGTAACATATTGTAGGGCACCTAAAATACCACGGTATAATTTACTATCAGCAGCAGTAGAGCCATCATCAAGTTTTAAAACGGCAAACGGGCAAATCGGAGTCGAACAAGGGTTGCAATCAGCTATTTTAAACTTAATGAGTAAGTCATGAATGTAGCGTTGCTGTGACAAGAATAAACCATTGGCATTCGATATGAGTTCAACACCCAAAAAATAAGAAGGAGTACCCATGTTTTTCAGTGAGAAGGCTTTTGAAATATCTGCAATAAAACAGTTAAGAGCCTTGGTCAAGTTCCCAGTTAGTAACAAGTCATCGATGTAAACCAGAAAATACATGACCACATCTTTGGAATGATAGATAAAAAGAGAGGAATCATAGTGGCAACTCACAAAGCCATACCGAAGGAGAAATGAGCGTAACTCCTAATACCATGCCCGAGGAGCTTGTTTCAAACCATAGATAGCCTTACGGAGCTTACAAACATGCTTTGGATAGTCTGGATGAATAAAGCCCGGTGGTTGCTGCATGAAAACAATTTCGGTAAGATGGCCCTGCAGGAAGACATTGTTAACATCCATCTGATGTAAGGCCCAATAATTGGCCAGTGCTAGAGATAAGATCATTTTGATCGTTTGATGTCTTGCAACCGGAGAAAAAGTATCACTGTAGTCAATCCCATGACACTGACTGTACTCTTTTGCTACTAGACGAGATTTGTAGCGAGAGATTGAGCAATTTGGATTTCGCTTCGTACGAAAAATCCACATACAACCAATAACATTTTTAGCTTCGTCAGCTGGAACAAGTGACCAAGTGCCATTTCGCATTAAAGCATCATACTCCGAAAAAACTGATGTGCGCCAGTGAGGTATGTTTAGGGCCTGGGTGATAGTGCGGGGTTCATCAGTGACTGGTAAAGGATGTTTGGTGATAGAAAAGGTTTTGGGTTT
>JANIJH010219090.1:0-21690 GCA_024520975.1 Erythroxylum areolatum
CATCACATTTCTTATGATTGTATCCCATAATTTAAAACTTCGTGTAGTGGCTGTCTTCTTCCGTCGCTCAATTGAGACGATATATAGACAATTTCACTCTGTTTTACGTGCTATCATGTCACTTGAAGTTGAATATCTCAAACAACCTGATGGTTCTCAAGTTCCGTCAGAAATTGCAAACACTTCTCAATTCTTCCCGTACTTTAAGGTGAATATTGTCTTTGTTAAATGTTATTATTAGGTATTGTTATTATTAGGTACTTAAACTCAGTATTCATAATGAACTTGTTTTAGGATTGTGTCAGTGCGCTTGATGGAGCTCACATTAGAGTTAAGGTGTCAAATGCAGATGCACCGAGATTTCGTGGTAGGAAGTACTACCCAACACAAAATTTTCTTGCTGCATGTACATTTGACCTAAGGTTTACTTATATTCTGGCTGGATGGGAAGGTTTAGCGTCCAATTCTAGAATTATTAAAAATGCATTAACTAGGGAAGATACTTTAAAATTTCCTTCAGGTAATGTTAGGTTTATTAATTCAATAATTTTTAGCTTAATGAATTATGAATTTTAGAAGCTAAAATTAATTGATTTATTTAATTGTAGGCAAGTATTACCTAGTCGATGCGGGATTTATGCTTAGGAGTGGACTAATTGCACCTTATAGAGGTGTCTGATATCATTTGAAAGAGTATTTAGCTAGAGGCCCCGAAAATGCTAAAGAGTTGTTTAACCTACGTCATGCTTCATTACGTAATGCAGTTGAAAGGGCATTTGGAGTTTTAAAGAAAATATTTCCTATTATTGGAAGTTCAAATGAAAAGACAAATTCATTTGATGTTCAATGTGAAATTGTATTGGCATGCTTTATCCTACATAATTTTTTTATGAGTTTAGGTGCACTTAAAGAAGAAATTTCTGAAGTGGATACGGAGTTATCAAATAGAGGGGATAAGGAATCACAAGTTGATAGTAGGGAAAGAGATAATGAAGATGCTAGGTTAGGTGCAAAAAAGGGTTAATAATGTTACACAAATGTGGAATGATTATGCTTCAAATCATTGACTAAACATACAATAAAATGTTGGCTTTTTGATGCATCTTTCTTTGTTATTTGAAATCTAATATTGTAATACTTTTTGTTATAAGGAGGTATAGGTCGGATCCCTCCCACATCTTTCAGACTACTGAGGTTCAGTTGAGAGATGATCTGAGTTATGAGGAGATTCTAGTGGAGATTTTGGATACCAAGGAAAAGGTCCTCAGGAACAAGATAGTTCAGTTGGTCACGGTTTTGTAGAGAAACCATTCTGTGGAAGAGGCCATATGGGAGCCTTTGGAAACCATGAAGGAAAAGTATCCAGAACTCTTCAATGACTCAGGTATGAATTTTGAGGACGAAATTCTTTTAAGAGGGAAAGAACTGTTGGCCCCCAAAAAAATTTTTTTTGATAAATGAGCATGATTAGGTTAATTTTGGGATCTTGTTAGATTAGTGTACGTTGGGGTTAAGTAGCCTACTTATGTTAATGAGATTATGTTACATAGTGAATTGGATTAAAGTTAAAGTGATAAGTTGCATAAGGGGTATATTAGGGAGATCCCTTAAGTGGGAAGGCTTTAAGGCTTTGAAGGAGGGCCAAAATGGGAAAAAGGAATTTATTGGCTTACATTTTTTTTAAAGCCAAAAACGTGGTGAGAAAGAACTGAATAGAGAAAGCACAAAAGTAAGAAAGAAGGTAGAAAGAGTGTTGTGGGTTTAGAGGGAAAAAAGAGTTTTGAGCTAGTCTTGATTTTTCTCAACCTTCAAAGGGGATTTTGAGAGTGATTGAAAGGGGAAAAAGATAGAGAAAGATAAGAGCCTTCATTTGAACTAAGTGTTTCTTCATTTGAAGAAGAATTGAGGTAAGACCATTTTAAGGCTTCGAATTTTTAGGAGGAGTTTTGGTTTCCAGAGCTTAGAAAATGCATGGATTAAGAGCTCTAGGATCAATTTATACTTTAGCTTCTTTGGTTTCTCATCTGAAAATCTCTATTGATTTGAGGATTTTATTTATGTTAAAAAGGGAATCAAGAAGGACAAGAGGAGCAAGAGAAGAGACTCACTTGAGCAAAATATCAACAAGAAATTCAAGGTGGGTTACACTTTTATAGTTGACTAATAAGCCATAAATATCTTCTTTTAAGAAAAGTGAATAAATGTTTTCAACTACTTCCAAATGTGCATTTAAGTGTTCAGTAAATGCCTTGAGAAAATGCTGTATATTCTGTGCATAAACTTGGTAAATGAAAAAGGAAATGATTTTGAAAAGATATCATGTCATGAAAAAGCAAGTTTCTGATCTAAGGCCATTTTGGGCAACAAGTTTACAAGTCATGAAATTACATGCTATGTGGATTCGTGGTGATCCCCTAATTATGTCAAGTGCACTTGTCTAAAGGTTTCTCCTGCATGCCTGCTAGTGGCATGGAGCTCCTTCATGGACTCCCATAAGTTTACGGCTACGCAAGGCCATTGAGTGGAATTGCATAGTACGTTCTATTTTGGATTCACCTGAACCAATGTGATGTGTTTCTGTGTTCTTGATGTGTTTCTGTGTTCATGCAGTGTTGTTGTGTTCATGATGTGTTGACAAAAGTGATGTGTTCATATTATGCCTCCATGTGAGTTATTGAAATGATGATAATTATTTCAGTAGTTTTTGCTTATTACCGACTATAAGATTGTTACCTACGGGTTTTAAGCTCACCCCCAATCTCCTCCCACACATTCAGGTGATGAACAGGATCTCGAGTAGGACAAATGGAAAAGGCTGCACTCCTATGCTTGATTATTTTTGTATTTTGAAACAAGTTTATAAAGCAGGGCTTTAGTTGCATTTTGAGCAACTCAGTGATTATGTATCTCTTGTATTTTGGGTTTCGATGTATTAATGTAACTACGGCTTGAAATGCCCGCTAAAGCTTTGTAAAACTTTTTATCTTTTTATGCAAATGGAACATGTTCGCATATTTACCTATGACTCTCCCAAGTTATACGTTGAAATTGTTTTCAAGTTTTATAAAGGGAAAATTCTTTTTCTAACTTTAGGAAAAATCTTGATTAACCTAAGCTGATTTAGGCTAATGCGCTTTCTAGTAAGTAGTAAGTCTTTCTTTTAAATTTCCAACGGTATTTAGCATGGAAAATATGGACGTCTGAACCTAAAGTCAGGGTCCTTATAAGGGAAGATGTACAAGAGAGGAGATGCATCTTCTGTCTTGTTGCTTATTCTGTGATGACATCATCTCCTTCTGGGTTTTAATTTGTGATGATGTCATCTCCTCCTGGGTTTTATATCGTTTGTGTTTTGGCTATCATCTATGTTTTCATTTCTTCTGTGTTTTGCTTCTTCTGTGATGACGTCATCTCCTTCTGGGTTTTCTTTATGATGATGTCATCTCCTTCTAGGTTCTGTAGCGTCTACGTTTTGGCTATCGTCTGTGTTTTCATTTCCTCTGTGTTTTGCTTCTTCTGTGATGACGTCATCTCCTTCTGGGTTTTCTTTGTGATGACGTCATCTCCTTCTGGGTTTTGTATCGTCTGTATTTTGGCTATCATCTGTCTTTTCGTTTCTTCTATCTTTTTGTTCCTTATGTGTTTTTGCTTCTGCCTTTTTGTTTCTTCTGCCTTTTTGTTCCTTCTGTATTTTTGCTTCTACCTTTTTGTTCCTTCTGTGTTTTTGCTTCTACCTTTTCGTTCCTTCTGTATTTTTTCTTCTGTCTTTTTGTTTCTTTTGCTTTTTTGTTCCTTCTGTGTTTTTGCTTCTATCCTTTTGTTTTTTCTACCTTTTGGTTCCTTCTGTGTTTTTGCTTATGCCTTTTTGCTTCTTCTACCTTTTTGTTCCTTCTGTGTTTTTGCTTCTGCCTTTTCGTTTCTTCTGCTTTTTTGTTCCTTCTGTGTTTTTGCTTTTGCCTTTTTGCTTCTTCTGCCTTTTTGTTCCTTCTGTGTTTTTGCTTCTGCCTTTTTGTTCCTTTTGTGTTTTTGCTTCTATCTTTTTGCTTCTTCTGCCTTTTTGTTCCTTCTGTTTTTTTGCTTCTGCCTTTTTGTTTCTTCTGCCTTTTCATTCCTTCTGTGTTTTTGCTTCTGCCTTTTTGCTTCTTCTATCTTTTTGTTCCTTCTGTGTTTTTGCTTCTGCCTTTTCGTTTCTTCTGCCTTTTTGTTCCTTCTATGTTTTTGCTTCTGCCTTTTTGTTTCTTCTGCCTTTTCGCTCCTTTTGTGTTTTTGCTTCTATCTTTTTGCTTCTTCTGCCTTTTTGTTCCTTCTGTGTTTTTGCTTCTGCCTTTTCGTTCCTTCTGTGTTTTTGCTTCTATCTTTTTACTTCTTCTGCCTTTTTGTTCCTTCTGTGTTTTTGCTTCTGCCTTTTCATTCCTTCTGTGTTTTTGCTTCTGCCTTTTTGTTTCTTTTGCCTTTTCATTCCTTCTGTGATTTTGCTTCTGCCTTTTTGCTTCTTCTATCTTTTTGTTCCATCTGTGTTTTTGCTTCTACATTTTCATTTCTTCTGCCTTTTTGTTCCTTCTGTATTTTTGCTTCTGCCTTTTTGCTTCTTCTGCCTTTTTGTTCCTTCTGTGTTTTTGCTTCTGCCTTTTCATTTCTTCTGCCTTTTCGTTCCTTCTGTGTTTTTGCTTCTGTGTTTTTGCTTCTTCTGCCTTTTTGTTCCTTCTGTATTTTTGCTTCATCCTTTTTTTTTTCTTCTGTCGTTTCGTTCCTTTTGTGTTTTTGCTTCTGCCTTTTTGTTTCTTCTGTCTTTTGCTTCTTCTACCTTCAATCCCATTTCTTTTTAGTTTTTTTGAAGATAGAATATGATCTCAAAGTATTCCTTAAAGTGGTAAATCTTGAAGCCCTCCTTGAAATCGCTTTAATAGGATCCTAAACCGATATCTCAATTGACCGTTATGCTTAGTGTCCCAAAGCTAGTGCAAATGTTTAGGATTAACATCTGTTCGATAATAGTAAGTGTTAGTTGTTGTGAAGTTTTCCTGGTGAGGCCACGCCACTCTTACGGGTCACACGTCCAGATATCACTTGGGACGTCAAGCTCGTGACCCTCAAGGGCGGGGTGTACAACATTTATGGCATCATAGCAACTAGATTTAAGAGTATCCTAGGCTTTTGGTGGGTAGTCTAAGACGTGAAATGAACATGCATTATTTTAATTAATTAAATTGCATGGTTTTTAAATTGTTTTATATGAGTTGAAATGGTTTTACATGAACTAAGGTTTTCACTAATCTTATTATTCAAAGAGTGATAAATGCCGCCTCGAAGGAGAACTCGAGGAGCTCTGACTCGATCTGGCTCTCGCCAAGGACGTACAGATGAATCCCATGTCCTGCAAGATGTTGGGACAAACCCTACTCCTGATTCGGAGGCATCTAATGTGTAGCATGCAGTACCACCGCCTCCTCCTCCTATGCCTTCTATGGACCAGTAATTCTTTCAGGCCTTTGCCCAGGCCTTCACATATGCCATGGGCCAAGGGTCACAAGTTCCGATGCAGGCTCCAGTGGAGAGGAGTGGCCAGTATGATAAGCTCCGCAAGTATGGGGCTGTAGACTTCAATAGGACTACAAATCCCCAAAAGGCTGAAGCCTAGTTGAAGAGGACCGAGAGGGTTCTGATTCAAATGAAGTGCTCTGATGAGGAGAAGTTAGATTATGCAGTGAGCTTGCTACAAGGAGATGCACTTCATTGGTGGGAATCAATACCCCACAGTCAGGATATGCCTCTAGTGTTGTCATGGAGAGACTTTTTGGAAGCCTTTAGGAGGAAATACTTCTCGAGAGTCTGTATCCAAGAGAAAGCCAGAGAATTTCTAAATCTCACATAGAAGGATATGAGTGTAAGCGAATATGAGCTAAAGTATACCCAGTTGTCCCGGTATGCTGCCAACATTGTTGCTAATGAGGAGGATAAGTGATGCAAGTTTGAGAGAGGTCTTCATTTAAGGATCAAGGAGAAAATTCTGATCCACAACTTCTACGACTACCAACAACTGGTAGATGCTGCACTCCAGGCTAAGAAATTGGAGAATATCAGAAGTGAAATAAGTAGGAAAAGGAAGAACAGGGAACAATTTTCCAAGAAAGGGGCAAGTACTCAAATGCTTAAGAGAGGTAGGAAGAGTTTCCACACACAGAGTAAGGTAGGGAGTAGTGCTCCTACTAGACCCGAGCAACCAAGGGCAATTTTAGTGCAAGCCTCTACTGCAGGGTAATAGTAGGGTGGAGAAGAGCAAGAACATAAACCCCTAATGTGAGCATTGTGGGAAGCTCCACAGGGGAGAGTGTTTCAAGTTACTTAGAGCATATTTCTGATGTGGAGAAAAGGGGGACACATGATCAAAGACTGCCCTCAATTAACAAGGCAAGAGGGGTCCTGGTTGCAAGCCTCGAGGATAGTAGAAACAGTGGGAACCAGACCAGTCACAGAGGTGGGCCATTCTGGAGCTACGAAGAAGACTATTCCTCCAGGAAGGTCAAGGGTTCAGACACAGGCTAGAGTTTTTGCTATGACTAAAGAGCAAGCAGCCGCACCTGAAGTTGTCACGGGTATGGCTCGTTTATTTGATTATGAAGTATATATTTTGATTGATTCTGGCTCCACGCATTCATTTGTTTCTGCACGCATGACATTGCATGAGGTTGATCTGAGGCCTTTGGATAGTCCTTTAATTGTTAGTACTCCTCTAGGGAAGAATGTGATTATAAGTCAAGTTTATAAGAATTGTGGGCTTTTCATCAAGGGTGCTCAGTTGGTAGTGAACTTACTACCTCTAAATCTAAAGGGGCTAGATGTTATACTGGGAATGGATGCCAAGGAGGAGTATCATGTAAAGTTAGATTGCAGCCTTAAGGAGGTGGAATTTGACCTTGGCAATGATAGGAAGGTGATTTCAGGGGAGACAGGAAAACACCATCACCAAGGATTATTTCGGCCTTGTTGGCTGACAGAATGATGGGAAAGGGGTGTGAAGCCTTTTTAGCATATGTTGTGGACACTGAAGCGAATGAAGGAAAGTTAGAGGATTTTCCAGTTGTGAGGGAATTTCCAGACATATTTTCAAAAGATTTACCTAGTTTGCCACCGGTAAGGGAAGTCGAGTTTACCATCGACTTGATTCCCGGAACTACAGCCATCTCAATACCACCTTATAGAATGACCCCAGTTGAACTGAAGGAGCTTAAGGAATAGTTGGAAGAACTGCAAGGGAAGGGGTATATAAGACCGAGTTCATCACCATAGGGAGCACCAGTTCTATTTGTTAAGAAGAAAGATGAAACATGGTGCATGTGCATTGATTATCAGAGACTCAATAGGGTGACTATTAAGAACAAGTATCATCTGCCTCGGATTGATGATATATTTGACTAGCTTCAAGAAGCAAGAGTCTTTTCTAAGATTGATCTCAGGTCAGGCTATCATTAACTCAGAATCAAGGAATCTGATGTAAGCAAGACAGCCTTTAGGACCCGATATGGGCATTACGAGTTCCTAGTCATGCCATTCAGACTGACCAATGCTCCAGCTACTTTTATGGACCTTATGAATAGGGTCTTCAGGAAGTATTTGGATCAGTTTTTCATAGTGTTTATTGATGATATTCTAGTGTATTCCAAGAATGAAGGGGAACATGAGGAACATCTTAGGATTGTGGTGCAGATATTAAGGGAGAGTGAGCTCTATGCCAAACTCAGCAAATGTGAGTTTTGGCTTTTTGAAGTGATATTCCTTGGGCATGTAATTTTGAAAAATGGGATACAGGTTGATCCAAGAATGGTTGAAGCAGTGGTAAATTGGCCTGCACCCAAGATAGTGACAGAGGTGAGGAGCTTTCTGGGTCTGGCAGGATATTACAGGAGATTCGTTGAGGGGTTCTCTATAATAGCTACTCCAATGACGAAGCTATTGAGGAAAAATCAAAAGTTTATCTGGAGTAGGGAATGTCAGAAAAGTTTTAGGGAGCTCAAGTACAGATTAACAAGTGCTCCAGTTTTGATTTTGCCTTTGGGAGATAAGGGTTATACAGTGTACAGTGACGCTTCGAGAAAGGGTTTGGATTGTGTGCTGATGCAAGAAGATAAGGTAATAGCTTATGCCTCGCGACAGCTAAAACCTTATGAACTGAATTACCCGACCCATGATCTGGAATTAGCAGCAATAGTTTTTGCCCTGAAGATTTGGAGACATTATCTGTATGGAGTTCAAACGACGATTTTCACCAATCATAAAAGTCTTAAGTATTTATTGAGCCAAAAGGAATTGAATTTGAGACAAAGAAGGTGGTTAGCGTTACTCAAGGACTATGACCTGTTAATAGAGTACCATCCAGGAAAGACGAATGTGGTAGCGGATGCCTTGAACAGGAAATCCTCTATAGCTTATGTTCAAACAGTTTACCTACCACCATTGGAGGAGATGGCTAAACTTAAGATAAGTTTGAAATAGGAGGAACCTGAATGTATTGTTGCTACTTTCACAGTAAGACCAATATTTAGAGAGAAAGTTAAGGAGTTACAAGCACAAGATGCAGAATTGAGAAACTTCGAGAAGAAATTTAGAATGGCAAGAAATCTGAAGTGGTAGTGAGGGATGATGGACTTGTGGTTGTCAGAAATAGACTTTGTATCCCGAGTGTCAAGGAGGTGAAGGATGAAATACTAGGTGAGGCACATAATGCGCCTTATGCCATGCACCTAGGTAGCACCAGAATGTACAGAGATCTGAAAGAGCATTTCTGGTGGAAAGGCATGAAGAGAGATGTAGCGGAATATGTAAGTATGTGTCTAGTGTGCCAGTAAGTCAAGGCTGAACACCGGGAACCTTCAGGCAAGTTAAGGCCATTGTCCATTCCCGAATGGAAGTGGCAAAGAGTGACCATGGATTTTCTGACAGGTTTGCCCAAAACCAATAGGATGCATGATGCTATATGGGTCATTGTTGATCGGTTGACAAAGTCGGCCCATTTTTTGGCAATTAAGCAGACGGATTCTCTGCATGTTCTGGCAAAGAAGTATATTGATGAGATAGTGAAATTGCATGGGATTCCAAATTCTATAGTTTCTAACAGGGATCCTCGATTTACTTCGAGATTCTAGGGAAGTTTACAAGAGGCTTTGGGAACCAAGTTAAATTTTAGCTTGGCTTTTCATCCCCAAATAGATGGTTAATCAGAGAGGACCATTCAGACCCTTGAGGGAATGCTTAGGGCATGTGTAATGGATTTCAAAGGAGCTTGGGATAAGCATTTACCATTGGTCAAATTTACTTATAATAATTCTTACCACTCAAGCATTCAGATGACTCCTTATGAAGCATTGTATGGAAGGAGATGTAGAACTCCGATATGTTGGGATGAAGAAGGAGAAAGGAAGCGGATAGGGCAAGAGTTACTTCAGATGACAGTAGACAAGGTCAAATTAGTTAAGCAACGGCTTAAGGCATCACAGGATAGAATGAAAAGTTATGCTAATGCACATCAGAAGGAAATGGAGTATGAAGTCGGTAAGAAAGTATTTCTTAAAACGTCTCCTTAGAAAGGAGTCATGAGGTTTAGCAAAAAGGAAAAATTGAGTCCGAGATATGTGGGTCCCTATGAAATTCTTGAGAGGGTTGGACAACTTGCCTACAGGTTGGCGTTGCCACCAAAATTGTCACATATACATGATGTCTTTCATGTATCCATGCTGAGGAGGTATAGGTCGGATCCCTCCCACATCATTCAGACTACCGAGGTTCAGTTGAGAGATCAAGGAAAAGGTCCCCAGGAACAAGATAGTTTAGCTGGTCAAGGTTTTGTGGAGAAACTATTCTGTGGAAGAGGTCACATGGGAGCCTTTGGAAATCATGAAGGAAAAGTATCCACAACTCTTCAGTGACTCAGGTATGAGTTTCGAGGATGAAATTCTTTTAAGAGGGGAAGAATTGTTGGCCCCTAAAAAATTTTTTCTTGATAAATGAGCATGATTACGTTAATTTTGAGATCTTGCTAGATTAGTGCACGTTGGGGTTAAGTAGCCTGCTTATGTTAATGAGATTATGTTACATAGTGAATTGGATTAAAGTTAAAGTGATAAGTTGCATAAGGGGTATGTTAGGGAGATCCCTTAAGTGGGAAGGCTTTAAGGCTTTGAAGGAGGGCCAAAATGGGAAAAAGGAATTTATTGGATTACATTTTTTTAAAAGCCAAAAACGTGGTGAGAAAGAACAGAATAGAGAAAGCACAAAAGTAAGAAAGAAGGTAGAGAGAGTGTCGTGGGTTTAGAGGGAGAAAAGAGTTTCGAGCTAGGTCTTGATTTTTCTCAACCTTCAAACGAGATTTTGAGAGTGATCGAAAGGGAAAAAAGATAGAGAAAGATAAGAGCCTTCATTTGAATTAAGCGTTTCTTCATTTGAAGAAGAATTAAGGTAAGAGCATTTTAAGGCTTTGACTTTTTAGGAGGGGTTTTGGTTTCAAGAGCTTCGAAAATACATGGATTAAGCACTCTAAGATCAATTTATACTCTAGCTTCTTTGGTTTCTCATCTGAAAATCTCTATTGATTTGGAGATTTTATTTATGTTAAAAAAGGAATCAAGAAGGATAAGAGGAGCAAGAGAAGAGGCTCGCTCGAGCAAATTATCAACAAGAAATTCAAGGTGGGCTACACTTTTATAGTTGACTAATAAGCCATAAATATCTTCTTTTAAGAAAAGTGAAATAAATATTTTCAACTACTTCCAAATGTGCATTTAAGTGTTCAATAAATGCCTTGAGAAAGTGCTGTATATTCTGTGCATAAACTTGGTAAATGAAAAAGGAAATGATTTTGAAAAGATATCATGCCATGAAAAAGTAAGTTTCTGATCTAAGGCCATTTTGGGCAACAAGTTTACAAGTCATGAAATTACATGTTATGTGAGTTCGTAGTGATCCCTTAAGTATGTTAAGTGCACTTGTCTAAAGGCTTCTCCCGCCTACTCGCTAGTGGCATGGAGCTCCTTCATGGACTCCCATAAGTTTACGGCTACGCAAGGCCATTGAGTGGAATTGCGTATTACGTTTTGTTTTGGATTCACCTGAACCAATGTGATGTGTTTCTGTGTTCTTGATGTGTTTCTGTGTTCATGAAGTGTTGCTGTGTTCATGATGTGTTGACAAAAGTGATGTGTTCATATTATTCCTCCATGTAAGTTATTGAAATGATGATAATTATTTCAATGGTTTTTACTTATTACCGACTATAAGATTGTTACCCACGGGCTTTAAACTCATCCCCCAATCTCCTTCCACACATTCAGGTGATGAGCAAGATCTCGAGTAGGACAAATGGACAAGGCAGCACTCCTATGCTTGATTATTTTTGTATTTTGAAACAAGTTTATAAAGCAGGGCTTTAGTTGCATTTTGAGCAAATCAACGATTATGTATCTCTTGTATTTTGGGTTTTGATGTATTAATGTAACTGCGGCTTGAAATGCCCGCTAAAGCTTTGTAAAACTTTTTATCTTTTTATACAAATGGAACATGTTCGCATATTTACCTATGACTCTCCCAAGTTATACGTTGAAATTTGTTTTCAAGTTTCATAAAGGGAAAATCCGTTTTCTAACTTCAGGAAAAATCTTGATTAAGCTAAGCTGATTTACGCAAATGCACTTTCTAGTAAGTAATAAGTCTTTCTCTTAACTTTCCAACGGTATTTAGCATGGAAAATCTGGATGTCTGAATCAGAAGTCAAGGTCCTTATAAGGGAAGATGTACAAGAGAGGAGATGCAACTTCTGTCTTGTTGCTTCTTCTGTGATGATGTCATCTCTTTCTGAGTTTTCTTTGTGATGATGTCATCTCCTTCTGGGTTTTGTATCGTCTGTGTTTTGGCTATCATCTGTGTTTTTGTTTCCTCTGTGTTTTGCTTCTTCTGTGATGACGTCATCTCCTTCTGGGTTTTCTTTGTGATGACGTCATCTCCTTCTGGGTTTTGTATCATCTGTGTTTTCATTTCCTCTGTGTTTTGCTCCTTCTGGGTTTTCTTTGTGATGACGTCATCTCCTTCTGCGTTTTGTATTGTCTATGTTTTGGCTATCTTCTGTTTTTTCATTTCTTCTACCTTTTTGCTCCTTCTGTGTTTTTGCTTCTGCCTTTTTGTTTCTTCTGCCTTTTCGTTCCTTCTGTATTTTTGCTTCTGCCTTTTTGCTTGTTCTGCCTTTTTTTTCCTTTTGTGTTTTTGCTTCTGCCTTTTCGTTTCTTCTACCTTTTCATTCCTTCTGTGTTTTTGCTTATGCCTTTTTGTTTCTTTTGCCTTTTCGTTCCTTCTGTGTTTTTGCTTCTGCCTTTTTGCTTCTTCTGTCTTTTTGTTCCTCCTGTGTTTTTGCTTATACCTTTTCGTTTCTTCTGCTTTTTTATTCCTTCTGTGTTTTTGCTTCTACCTTTTCGTTCCTTCTGTGTTTTTGCTTCTGCCTTTTTGTTTCTTCTGCCTTTTCATTCCTTCTGTATTTTTGCTTCTGCCTTTTTGCTTCTTCTGCCATTTTGTTCCTTATGTGTTTTTGTTTCTGCCTTTTCGTTTCTTCTACCTTTTTGTTCCTTCTGTGTTTTTGCTTCTGCCTTTTTTATTCTTCTGCCTTTTTGTTCCTTCTGTGTTTTTGCTTCTACCTTTTCGTTTCTTCTGCCTTTTCATTCCTTCTGTGTTTTTGCTTCTGTCTTTTTGCTTCTTCCACCTTTTTGTTCCTTCTGAGTTTTTGCTTCTTCCTTTTCGTTCCTTCTGTGTTTTTGCTTCTGCCTTTTTGCTTCTTCTGCCTTTTTGTTCCTTCTGTGTTTTTGCTTCTGCCTTTTCATTTCTTCTGCCTTTTTGTTCTTTCTGTGTTTTTGCTTCTGCCTTTTTGTTTCTTCTGTCTTTTGTTTCTTCTACCTTCAATCCCATTTCTTTTTAGTCCTTCTGAAGATAGAATCCGGTCTCAAAGTATTCCTCAACGTGGTAAATCTTGAAGCCCTCCTTGAAATCGCTTTAATAGGATCCTAAACAGATATCTCAGTTGACTGTTATGCTTAGTGTCCTAAGGCTGGTATAAATGTTTAGGATTAACATCTATTCGATAATAGTAAGTGTAAATTATTGTGAAGTTTTCCTGGTGAGGGCACGCCACCCTCGCGAGACACACGTCCAGATATCACTTGGGACGTCGAGCTCATGACCCTTAAGGGCGGGGTATCCAACAAAATTGATATGTGTTTAATTGTTGATATATTTAATTGTTTACACTTAGCGATTAATGATACAAAAATGCTTAAGATACTCACTTTAATTCATATTTGATTTTAGGTACAATTTGGAAGCAAGTAAATTAAAGTGAGTCGGAAGCCTTACATTTAGGCCATTTTCTAAAGATTTATTTTTGCTTGTCTTCATGGAGGAAGAAAAAAAAGAAAGACAAGAAAAATCAAAATAGGAGAATTAAAAGTGTTTGTCGAAAAAAAAAGAACAAATTTTGCTTGGAGCATACGCTACATTTAACACGCAGATGGGCAGGCACATAGAGAGGAACGCAACACACAAGGAGCATACGCAGCATTTTACCCAAAAACGCAAAAGACACACGCACAAGGCGCAGTGTAGGAGCAAGGTTTTAAAGGAGGGGCTGCAAACTTATTCGTCCCATCGTCAACAGTACATCACAAGCAACAGGAGGCGTGACCCAGGAGAGGCGCAGCTGGCGTGCGACTGGAAGAGTTGGCGTAGGGCTTCGATTGGGCATCCTAGAGAAGAGGGACTCCAGGTTAATTTGTCCCATCAGCAGCACAGTAGAGGCGTAGGGCAGGAACAGTAGAGAAGAGCTACAGTGCAGTTTGGGTAGTGAAGTAAAATAGGGGATTTTCTGTTAGGGAATAAAATGGAGGCTGAAGCATTTTTTTGGGAAATATCTATGAAGGGCTAAATGTCCCGATGTTGGTTTGGAGGTGACATCGATGCCGATGACCCGGGTTAAGTATTTTTTATTATTTTATTGTTTCTTTCTCTCATTAGGAATTGATTGTGTTATCCGATGTTAACTGATTTAGGTTTTGTGTATGAATAATCGGATTTTTGTTAATGTTCGGTTATTTGTATATAAACCCATCGGGTACTGTGAATTGATGATTTTAATGTGTTCATTGAATGGTTAATTTCAAACCCATTGCTAAAATTTTGATATAATCCGTAATTGTTATGTTGAAATTCATGTGTAGCGACTAATGATTAGTAATCATTAGGGATAAAATGACCTAGGTTAAATGACGCATCGTATGTACTTGTTGCCTTTATTAATCGGTTTTCCTAATTCGTAATGCTACTGCCTAATTAAATCTAGAGATCGTAACCTAGGTTGTTCGGTGGTTAGGTTTAATTAATAATCGTATCTTGATTAAACAAAACCTAAGGGAAAACTCGGGTTAATTTTTAACCCACGATTAATAATTACTAGGAGAGGTTAAAGAACAACAAATTAAAAAATATGCTTTATTAGGGTATAGGCCGAGATTGAACCAAAGAATCAGGTCCCTACCGAGTCCCCCACTTTTATCATTTTTTCGCATGTTTTCTTAATTTGTTTTTATTAGGTAGTTTTATTTTATTTTCTTCTTTAAAAATGCAAAACCCCCCTTTTCCTAAACACCGGTTAATTTCATTTCTTAAACTTTACACACACTATCTGCGGGATCGACCTGGAGTTACCGCTGCTATAGTAGTAGTCTAGTTATTTTATTTTGACTAGCGTAACGATGCGCGGTCATAACACTAGGAGAGGGTAATAAGCTCTGGCAGGATAGAGTTACCATGTCTTATTATTGGAAGTCTCCCCCTAAAGTCTAAGGTAAAATGTGGAAGGCTACAAGAAGAAAATTCAATTCAGGAAGCTATAATGAATTGATGGGAATTATGAAGGATGAGGAAATCAAGGAGAATACTAATGAGGTTCAAGAAGCTGATGAGACCACTCTGGATTCCAATACCTGCTAATGATGTTTTGCACTCCAGTTAATGAAACAATTGATTTTACTCAAGAACTTCTAAGGTAACGCTACCCCTCTAGATGGTTTCAAGGATAACAATGGGAAGTACAGAGAGGTAACTCCTAAACCTAACTATCAAGGAAGTCTAATAAGAGCTGAAAAAGAAATTAAGCAATTTCAAAATTTGGAAAGAAGGAGATCTCAAAGGAGCAAAGGCAAAAGCTCCAAAGGTAAACATCATTAATATGTCCATATTAACATGGAATGTGAGAGAACTAAATTTCCCTACAAAGATTTTTGCTTTAAGGGATTTTTTTTATAGAGGTAAAAGCCTTTAATAGTAGGTTATAGAGGTAAAAGCCTTTAATAGTAGGTTTACTTTAAACAAAAACGAAAATAGAGAATGTAGGAAAGGTAGAAATTATTTGGCCTCACTAGAAACTGCTTACAAATCACTCTTATCATGTTTATAGGAGAATCATTACATGCTACAAGTCTAATAGTATTCAATGTCTCCTTTGTGTAGCTGGCAATTTTGGTTATCAAAGGAATTTATTGTAGAATCCTATCAAGGATATAAATAGAAAATAGAATAGGTCTTTATTTGTGGGGATTTCAACTCAACTCTCTATAGATTGAAGCTCAAGGGAATTGTAATTTGAAAAAAAATTAAAGGATTTAAAGGATTGTATGGAGTAATCAAGGTTACTGATTTAAAATTTCAATGGCATACTTTCAATTGGACAAAAACTCCAATTGGTTCATCATGAAAAAAATTAGATAGAGCCCTTGTTAACTCTAATTGATTAAACTAATTTTGGAGAGCATTGCTAGATTCAAAGACCCTCTTTTCTCTAATCATACTCTAATAAAGGTGGGAGAAATCTTCAAGAAGGTAATCAAACATTTTCCTTTCAGGTTTAATTATCTTTTAGAAAATGAGTTTGGATTTTAGAAGCTTGTAAAAGAGGAGCTGAACTCCCCTTGTTGGTACTAAAAAATTTATTTATTTCCAAAAATTGAAAGTTATTAAAAGAGAACTTAAGTTGGTGAATGCTTATAAGGGGCCCTAATCAACATTGTATTTTATTAAGGATAAGCTTGCTTCTATTCAATCCTAACTTGGTATCTCTCATAATGAACCTTTTCTGCTTTCCAAGGAGAAACTGCTTATTTCTAATTATTTGCAAGCTGTTAGCAACTACTCTTCTCTCCTCAAATAGAGATCTATAGTAAATTGGCTGAAGGAAGGTGATAAATGCTCGAAATTTCTTTTCCATACCATCCTTGCTAGAAGAAAACAAAACAAGATTAGCTCAATCATTTCAAATGATGGCTCCTTACTTCAAGAACACTATGAGATCCAACAGGAAGTTGTGAGATTTTATTCTTCTCTACATGGAACTTCAAGCCCTTCCTCGACTACTATTTCTCACTTGAGAAAATTTAGTTCGAAGTCAATTTCTGCTGAAGACATTGCATCTTTAACAAAACATGTAGTGAAAAAGAGATAGAGGGAGTGGTTTTTAAGATGAATGATATGAAAGCTCCTGATAATGGACATTTCTTTCACAAATCTTAGGAAGTGACTTGTCAGTTTGTAAAAAAAATGGTATGGTGGGATTCTTCACTAATATTGCTCTCCTGAAAGAGATTTATAAGACCTTCTTATCCTTAACCCCTTTAGTTTTGATGACTTTAGGCCTATACCATGTTCTAATTTTCTCTATAAAATTATTTCCAAAATTCTGGTTGCGAGACTAAAAAAAGACATATCAAATCTGATTAGTGAGAATGAAGGAGCATTCTTGGGAAACAGACATATTGGTGACAACATCATGATTATTCAAAAATTACTTAAAGGGTACTCAAGAAGCAATTCCACTCCAAATTGTACTATCAAAGTGGATTTCATAAAGCATTTGATAGTTTAAGCCGGGATTTCTTACAGAGGTTTTTAAAGGTGTTTAGATTCCTTAGGGTCTTTATTGGTTGGAATAAGGAGAGTATAACACTCCATATTTTTTTGTTTTGGTGAATGGCAGTCCCTCATATATAATCAACAAAGTAAGAGGGCTTAGACAAGGGGATCCTCTTTCCCCTATCTCTTCGTCTTATGCATGGAAGCTTTATATAGGCTTATCAAGTATGAAGTTGGAGAAAACACAAGGTTCAAATTCCACTTGAAATATAGGAAAATTAAATTAACAAATTTATGTTTTATAGATGGTCTATTATTATTCTACAGAGCTCACATCAATTCACTTTAGACATTAATGAGGGCTTTAGAAAGGTTCAAAGGCATATCTGGATTGAAAATCAATTTCAATAAAAATAATTGCTTGATTTATAAGGGTGCTACTCACATGGAATCACATATTGCTGCAATCACTAGAATGCAAAGGAAACTGCCTCCTATATTGTATATGGGACTCCCAATATTTTCTAAAAGGCTCAACTTGAATGACTGCCTCCCTTTTATTGAGAAAATCCAAAGAAGTTTCAAGTCTTAGGTGAATAAATTTTTGTCCTATGCTAGTAAACTTTAACTAATCAAATCAGTCTTTAGCTCTCTTCACATACATTGGAGTTCATATATATTTTTATCCAAAATTCTTATTAAGAACCTTGAAAGAATGTTTAAGGATTTCTTTTGGAGACATTTCAATCATGGAAGGGGAAATGCTAAAATCAAACAGGCTGACATTTGTTTCCCTGAGTGAGAAGGAGGTTTAGGTATTTTTTTTTCAAAACTATAAACCTTGCTCTAACTCTTAAAAGATTGTGGTGGATACTTGAGGACAAAAATTCCTTATGGCTAAATTGGTTGCATACTTTCTTAAAGAAAAGAGCATATGGGCCATTGAAAAAAAATCTACTCATTTTCACATTTTTTTTAATCAACTATTACAATTGAGAGATATGATCCAACCGAGAATTAATTACAAAATTGACAATGGGGAAATTACATTTGTGTGGTTTGACAACTAGTATAGATTTGGGCAATTAATCTACTTCGCAAGTCACTTGGGGTTGTGCTACATTATCCCATAAATGCTAAGGTTTGTACACTAATCAGTGAAAGAACTTAATAGCTTCCCAATTATATAAGGGACTTGCAACCTAACTATTCCCCTAACCCCTCAACTCCTAATTAGATACTTCTGGGAAGGGATGTTAGTTAATAATTTGTAAAACAAATCAACCAAAGAATTAATAAGAGGAAGAAACCTTGAAGTAGATTTTCATAAGATAGTAGGGAACAATTGCTTATTGCCCAAAACTTCCTTTCTCTTATGGTTGGCTATTAAAAAAAGACTGAGTACCCCACCTATAGGTTAAGTTGTTTAGGTATAAACAAAACTTGCCCTTTATGTTTGGAGCAAGAGGAATCTCATGATCACCTATACTTTAAATGTAGTTTAGTAGCCAACATATGGAAAATAGTGAAAAGGAAGCGTTTGCGGTCCATTCATGGAAATTCATTTACCCTTAATGTCCAATGGCCTACTCATTAGAGATCAATACCAAAGCCATCGATGCAAATTTACATAATTGTTTCAGGGACCTACGTGCAAACCATCTAGAAGGAAAGAAACTCCAGGAGATTTACAAACAAAGTTGCTCCTACAAATGTTTTAATTTCTAAAGTGAACAATAGAGTAAAAGGAACCATTTCCTTTATTCTAGTTTACTACTTTAGTTAGTTATTTTAGATTTAAACTTTTATTTTAGTTAATTATAGTTTACTACTTTATTTAGTTATTTTAGATTTAAACTTTTATTTGAGTTAATTATATCTTTAAAATCAATCCCTTATTTTATTAGGTACATTTGTTTAGTGATCTTTATCATAATTTTAATCAGACACATACATCTCTCTTAATTTCCCCACTAAGAATATGTGCAATAATAATTAATTCAAACAAAAAAATAAGTTAAGCCTAGATAGGCCTCTATCTAATATATCCCTAATGGATAATAATGAGATTAAAATAAGGCAAAACTAAATTTTTAAAAATATAGCATATAAGCTTCTCTTCTTATCCTAGGCTTAATATGTTAATCAGTTTGTCTACAATTTGTTTTGTACCCTTCTAGGATCTCTAACGTTGCGTATAGTTGTTGTCTCCTGTATGCGGAGATGGAACGGAACAAAAATTTAGAGATAGAACAGAACAAAAATTGGAGACAATGAGGTGTTTGGTTGTGATGGACAGAACAGAAAAAACTGTCTCCATCTCGATGACATAAATGTGTTTGGTTGCAGTGGACAGAATATAAAAATTATGTCAATGATGAAAATACCCCTGCTCCTTAATATGATTAGAAATATGTAATTTATTGATAATTTTATTACGAATGATTTGTATTAGTAAAAAAGTTAACAAATAATAATAATAACAATTAAAAATTAATATCCAATAATAATAATAATATTAACAAAATTAATAATTATAATGATAGTAATAAGATAATTAATTTCGTATAATAAAAATAATAATACAAAGAAAACAAAAATGAAATAAATAATAATAATAAGTACAAAATGTATAATAATAATAAATTTGAATAATAATAAATACAAAATTTATAATAATAATAATAATAATAAATACAAAATGTATAATAATAATAATAAATTAATAATAATAATAAATACAAAATTTATAATAACAATAATATTATTATTATTATTAACAATAATAACTACAATAATAATAATAATAATAATAAATAAATAAATAAATTATAATAATAATGATAATAGGGTTTAGTGCAAAACAAATACAAAAGCTTCTTAATAATAATAATATTATTATTATTATTATTATTATTAATTATAATAATAATGATAATGGGGTTTAATAATAATAATAATAAAATTAATTATAATAATAATGATAATAGGGTTTAGTGCAAAGCAGATACAAAAGCTTGCATTTAGGTATTTATAGTGGTACTAAGTCAACGGTGTTGGCCCCTCTATGCGTGGCTTCAGTGATTTTCGAAGACAAGGACAAATATTTTTATCCTTCAATTTTTGGAAGAACAAAAACTTTTGTTTCTGTCATCCAGGAACAGAGAACAAAACTGGATGACAAAAGCAAAAGTTTTGGGACAGCAACTTAATATGGGAGAGGGACAAATTTTTTTTTGTTGTGTCTTCTATCCTTACTAACAGAGACAACAACCATACACTGTGTAATACACAGTTGCAAAAACAACATTATGTGAATATTTTCCTCGTAGAAGACCTCTCAACATAAGTTCTAAGTCTTCAAAGAATCTCAGAAAAAACTTCTTTTGTAATTAAATCATCTAAGTTATTTATGAATGTTGAAATCAATTACCAGTGTGGTTTAACCTAGTATATCCAATATATGTGTATCATTTTTATTGTGGGCAAAAAACACAGACCTCTCCTACTTTAAAAAGTATTTAAAAATTCCCTGAACTGTAAAGTTCTTTAAAAAAAAATTCTAATTTTCAGTTTTCCAAAAAAAACTCTTTTCTTAGATTCTAATTAAAAATAAAAACAAAACATATGCAATATAACATTAAACATGAACTAATCAAATGTCACTAATATAGTAGCCTAATTTTTAAACTCGATGTAAACCAATTAAATTTGACTTAAATTAATAATTTAAGATAATTATAATAAATTATTAATTTGAGACATATTTGATTAGTTTGGTCTTCAAGTTTAAAAGATAGTTGAGTTATATTTGATTAGTTTGGTCTTCAAGTTTGAAAGGTAGTTGAATTATCATATAAATAATATTTGATTAGTCTATGACTGATATTCATACTGTGTATATTTCATCATTATTTTTTAATTAAGGTCTACAAGAAGGGTTTTTTCTAAAAAACTGAAAACTAAAAATAATTTTTTTATTTTAAATATCAAGGAGCCTTTTTTAAAGATTTCTTAAACTAATTGGGAGATCTATATATTTTTCTCTTTTTTTGTTAGTCTAAACTCTGTGATTAAAACTTATTGCCGTTGTTGAAAGGTTAAATGAATAAAATGTGATTTTCAAGCAACATTTATTAATATGTTATTGACGATTGATTTATCGCACAGAAGAATATATGGTTCCATGAAAAAGAATAATAAGAGGATAGAGAAAAATATAGAAAATAATGAAAATTAATGAGAAAATAACAAAAAGGCGTGGGATATTCTGTTAATTTTATTCCGTTCCTACTCCTTTTTTTTTATCTGAGCCGTTCGATTGGTGGCCTGGTGGTCACGTGGATGGTAATGATTTCATGGCATAAAATCGGAAAAGGTTAACAAAGGATCTATTCCCCAAGCACAAGAGAAGGGGAATTAGTTACACAATATAACATCACACATTTACACAATAAAAGAGACAGGACTAATGACCGGATTCGGTATCAGATTGAGCTCTGGAACAGAGCTGTACCGGTATCGGTTGGTATCGGGTACCGTTTCGAGAAATTTTTTAAATTTATGAAATAGTCCCTAAGATTTTTAAAAATTGCAAAATAGTCCATATTGGTATATTATACAGTTGTACTGTATAATGTCAACCATGCTTTCAAAAATCTTAATAATAAATAATAATGACAAGTAATATGAAATAATAATAATTTTTAAATATTTTACATATAAATAATAACCACAATTAATATAAATAAAGACAATTAT
>JANIJH010223215.1:0-21606 GCA_024520975.1 Erythroxylum areolatum
AGCCGTACAGCGCGTGGATAACATGCTTATAACAGAAAAATAAGCAAAAACTATTTTCAAAACTCATTGCCATTTCATAGAATTTCACAGCAGAAATCATCAGATACTTATTTCTCAAAAATTCTCAATTTATCAAAACAATTTATGAGCAATTTTAAATCATGTATGTATCAAACTTATAAACACACACATGAGCACTTAAGCACATCAGAATGGTTTGGGTTGGTCCAGAAACATAACGTACTACACATTTTCACATAGCGGTTGTGTGTAGCCGTAAACTTATGGGAGTCCTTGAAGGAGCTCCATGCCACTAATGGGTAGGCGGGAGAAGCCTATTGACAAGTGCACTTGAATATAACTTATGAGACCTAACTAAACTCACATAACATGCATTTCACACTTGAAATCGGATTGCCCAAAGGCACATTTCAAAACTTAGTTTTCGTAAGTATGTAATATTTCAAACACATTTTCATTCACAATTTTGCAAATTCAACACATTCACATAGCAATTTCTCAATCATTCAAAAACAAGGAAAGCAACAATTGTAGCAATTATCAAATCATTCAAAAATAATGAATTTAACAATTGTAGCAATTTATCAAATCATTCGAAAACAATGAACTTGAAATCATTTCATCTTCTTGATTTTTGAAAACATATTAGTGGCTCATTATTCAAATTATAAACATGGTACCCACCTTATTTCCATGCTTGAAACTTGTTCAAACTCTATCTTTCCGTGCTCCCATTACCTCTCTTAATTTCCTTCATCCAAGACAAAATCCCTAATCAACAGGAATCGAAAATTGAGACATCCAAAGAAGCAAATCACTAAAATTGACTTTAGTAAGTTCAAACCCATACATTTCTCAAGCTATCTAAACCAAAACCTTGTCATAAAACTACAAATCAAACATTGCCCTTACCTTGATCCTCCACCAAATGAGGAATTTCTTGGATTTTATGGAAGCTCTCATCATTCTCTTCCTTTTTCCTTCTTGAATCAACTTAAAATCACTCTCGAAAATCCAGAAAAATCAAACCCTAGCATGTCTTTCTTTCTTTCTTCTTTCTCTCCACCGAAACACACTCTTCTTTCTTTTCTTGTTCTTTTGTTCTTTTCTTTCTCTCAATTTCGTGCACTGCCTTCCTTATAGAAACAAGGCCATCCTTTAATTACAAAAATGCCATTTATGAAAGAGCATTGACCACTTTACCCTTACATAAAAGCCTTGAAACCTTAATGCTTAAGTGACTTTCTAATTTTGCCCCTCATGCCATTCTTACCACTTTAATACAATAATTCAATCAACCTATGCCATATGATCTTACTCAAATTAACATGCAAATTAATTCCACAAAATCATATAATATAACAAAGCCTCAAAATTTAATAAGTCATGCTTAACTTAAGACATTTTTCTAATCATCAAATTGAAGGAATTTGATAACACTTCCTTCTAGAGAAATATTCCTCATTGTCTCAATTTTCTAATGACATCAAACTCATTCAATTTATTTCAATAATCCAAAAGTTATACCCCAAACCTTTTCAGACTATTCTTATACTAAAACATTATCCTGCACTTGATTTCCATCCAAACATTGACACTCTTAAAGACTGAATTAAAACTCAATTTCATCAGAAAATTTGTAGCCTTATCTCTCTAGTTTAATCCAAATTAAGAATCATCTCATTTGGATGACTAGAGCAAAAGTTATGGCCAAAACACTTTCAGCTCTTACTAATCCGAGACTGAACACTATACCCAACTTCGATTCAGAAATTGAACATCTTAGGGACTGAATTGAAATTAGATTCCTTCAGATAACTTGTATATCCATGTCTCTAGTTTATTTTGAAGAAAGAATAAACTCAATTGGATCTCTACAGATCGAGATATCATCAAAATACTGAAACATGTTCAGACAAAATCCAACTCATACTCTTTTAACCAATCCCCTCACTTTGGTTGAATCAATCTTTTTCAAATTAATATCAAAACCTACAAATTTTTATGGAGAGGTAGAGAAATGGTTTGGAAATCCAACGCTTCAAAAATCAGATCAATCGGAGGTCGGACAAAAAAGTTAGAAGTAAAAAAATGAAAGAGGGTTGGGTCGCTCTCGCGAGCAGGTCACGAGGCGACGAGGTCGCCCTCGTGACGCGTTGTCGTCGCGAGATGCGGCAAAAAAATGTGAGCTCATGATCACGATGCCTCGCGATCGCAAGATACGAGCAAGCGCGTCGCGTCGCGAGGGCAACGCGTAAGCACTCGCGAGCACGCTACAATCTAGCTTCTCAATTTTTTTTCTTCTTCTAAAATTCTAACTTCCAAAATTCATATCTTTTGATCCAGAACTCCAAAATTTACAAACTTAGTATTAATGGAAAGCTAAAAGTAAGCTATACAACTTTCAATAAGGACTCAAAGGCAAATTCTACATCTATAGGGGTCAAATTTCACTTCAAAAGTGACTGTCTGCTAAATGTCATCCTAACCAATAACACAACTTCTAAAAATCATAACTTTCAGCTCCATGGTCCAAAAATGTCCTACTTTATACCACTGAAAAGATATAAAGGCAACCTACAACTTTCATGAAGATCTTAAGAGCAATTTCAGCCTCTATAAAGGTCAATACTTCAATCAAAGTTTCTTCCCTTAAAAATCACCCTAAACAACATCAAAACTTCAAATGATTATAACTTTCAACCCTGATATCGAAAAATGCCATACTTTATAGCGATAGAAAGCTATCAAGAAAACTAAAACTTTCTTGAAGACCATTTTATCAAAATCTGCTTAGATCAACCTAGAAAAATTTACAAAAGTTTCAGATCAAAAGTTTAACTTTCTGCTACCATTCATCCCACAAATTTCAGATTTTTGATTCTCCAAAATCTAACACTTTCACTATTCATTTCTTGCTTTTCAATTCCATTCAAATCAACTCATTTACTATAAATTTCATAGCATATACAAATTTACTCAAAATCTCAAAATCATCAAAAACCAAAATCAATTATTTTCACATCAATTCCATTAAAGCTCAAAAACACCCACAACACATACATACACAAAACACTCATTTCATGCATTAACCTCAAAATATCATTGCACTTGCTCCAATTAACATTACCCACATAAAACATTAAACACAACTTACTACATTCACTACCCAATCTTGTATATAATTCAAATTCATGAATTTTTCTTTTTCTTAGCACATTAATAAATCACCACCAATTCCTCATTTAATAATTCTAAATTTCAAGAAAAGTTCGGGGTCCAACAGATCGACATTTGAGTCATTTCTTCTTGTTCCCAAAAGTAAAATCCTACACTACTTGTAGTGTCCCTTAGTAGCTAATATCGTCTTTCGGTCCTAAAAATCATCGTTGCAATTTTAATGAGTTTTGCGAACTCAATGAGGTAGCCATCATCGATGGTTCACTCAATTCATACATTACATCAATACACATAACATATTATTCACATCGTTTTGCATATTCATAAAATATCACATTTCACTTTCAGAACAATCATCATAATCCTTTCATTCATATACAATACACATATCAAGTATAAATGCAATGCGCATGAGACTCACTTTCATTTATTAGTGTCGTTGTGATTGAGTGGCTTTTACTAGATCATATCCCTTAGTAGATACCGAGCTGTGTCAAATTATATCTCATATCCCTTAGTGGATACCGAGTACATTCACAACTAAGTGTGAGGCTCTTTTCACATTCGGGGCTTTAAGCTCTTTTTCACTGGCGACTCTGGTTACAACTTCCTTTATCTTACATATATTTATGTATTGAAATGCTTTACATTCACATTCAAATCACATTTTTCATTGGACCCAAGGTCTGACATTCAACATCATTATTGAGTAACATGTATTCCATCACTTTCACATACAAGGAGCACTTCAATATCTCATTCATATATCACAATCATTGGACTTTTATTGTCCGAAATCAAAACAATCAATTCACGTCCATTCAATAAGTCAAACATAATATAAAACAAACAACTAATTAGGTGAGATCGTCCAGGTTACTCACAAGTCGTACCCCAAGCTAATGCCTGGAAGTTCTAGCAACGTTTGGAAGTTAACGTTCTAGTTGCTCCTCTATATCAAATAATATACACATATATCACAATTTGCACAGTTATAAGTGTTTAATAATGTCCATGTATGTAATGAAATATGTACAATGCATGTTCATGACAATCTCAGATATTTTTTCATTATCCTCGTCACATAATCAATCCCATCTCAAAACTCACCTAAGTATAATTTATATTTAGGTTTATACCTTAATAAAACCATTAAAATCATGTTATAACTCATTGAATCACTTTAAGATTTTTCAAAAAAATTAAATTTCAGGTCTACTGTTCTTGATCATTTAGACAATGCAAATGAAGTAATTTGCAATACTCTCTTCTAGAAAAATGTTCTCTTATCTCTTAAGTTTCTAATGACAACAAAATCATTCAATTTGGTTTAGAAATCTGAAAGTTATACCCCATACTTTCTCAGGCTGTTCTCATTTTAAAACTGTACACTATACTCAACTTCCATCCAGAAATTGAAAGTCTTAGATACTGAATTAGACTATTTGTTCAAACAAATCTATAGCCATATGTATCTGGTTTACTAAAAATAAAAACATTATCTCATTTTTATGGAATAAGATATAATCAAAATACCCAATCATGTTTAGTAAAATCATACCAGTTCATACTATTCCAATAGATTCCTTCAGTTTCCTTCAATATATCTTTTTTAATTCAATTCATAATGCTACCAATTTTTATGGACAAGTAGAATAATGTTTTAGGAACCTATTAGTTCAAGAATAAAGTCATTTGGAGGTCTAGAGAAGAAGTTATGGTCAAAAGAAGCAAGACTATTCAGTTTGCAAGATTCTCTCGGGTGCACAAACTATTAGAGAGCATAGTGTCATGATGTGACAATTAAAAACCTTGTTCCAGCAATAAACACTCACGGGCACGAGGAAGAGAAGTCATGGGTGTGAGGAAAAAATCATGGGTGTGAGAGACTGTAGCGCCCCCTTACTGCAGGGTACACACAGAGACCCCCGGAGGTCATTCCGGTACATAACCTACGATGAGGGTGAGTTACGTTCTATCGCTACATTCACTTCACAGGGCATCATATCAATATTCACTTATAGAGCATCATAAGAAAATCACAATATTTTAAAATCAACTTTTTCCTCATTTCATTGTATGAAAACCAAAGGTCTACATTTTCTTTCAACCTTTACTACATGTACATCATCACCACCTAATACAAAAGTGCTACATAAAAGAGGAAAATATGCAAAGTCTATCTAGTTTGTCTAAAAAAAAAATCCCAGCTGACCGACCTTTGAGCCACGACTTCACTTGGCAATCACAATCTACACGGCTGGTAGAGCCTCTCAGTAGCTAGAGTTGTCTCTTGGTCCTGAAAAGACAACGCTGCAATTTTGGTGAGTTTTGCGAACTTAATGAGGTAACCATTATCGATGGTTCACTAACTTCATACATCACAACAATTCACATAACATATAATCACATAGTGCACTTTACATAAATTTCACATTTTCACTTAAGCATAGGCATTTCATTTCAACAAATATACTTAACAATGTGCATATAAGTTGCTCATGACACACTTTCCAATTATTACATTGTTGTGACTGAGTGCTTGAACTGTCCCGTATTTATTTTGGATACTGGGCTCATTAATAACTGTCCCTTATCTGCTTGGGGAATACAGGGCCCATTTTACATAGTTAGCCTTAGGCTCTTAATCACTTTTGAGCTCGAGGCTCATTTTCACTCGTTGAGCTTTAAGTTCTGATCAGTGGCTACTCTAGTCACAACTGCTATTATCTGATTATGCATTCATATATGGACTGCATGTACCACAATCACTCACATTATAAAGCACTTAGGTCTTTACATTCACTTTCAAGTAGCACTTCAATATCTAAATCCATAGTCACATTCATCGGACTTTCTGTTCGAAATCTACAATTAAACACATCAAATTATCATTCAAAACATAAATTAAGCAAATAAGTAATTAAGTGAGACCGTCTAGGTTACTCACTGTTTGCTCTAGAAGTTATTTCCTCGAAGTCCTGACAATGTCTGGAGGATGGTGCTTAATTCGTTCCTTTATATTATGCAAAACATATACATATATCACAACGTGCACAAGTGTAATTGTTCAATAATGCCCATGTAGGAAATGAATTATGTACAATGCATGTCCATGACAATCCCGAGTATCCTTCCATCAGTTTCTTCACAAAAATCTCTCTCATATCAAAACTCATCGAAGTATAATTCATACTTAGGTTTATGCCTCACTAAAACCATTAAAATCACAGTTCATTTCCTATCGGCTTACTTTCAGTTTTTCCACGACTCTATTTCAGCTTTACTGTTCACGTTAAATCAGAGAGTGCAATTGATATAATTTGGTCATACCCTCTTCTATAAAAGTATTCATTGATCTTACAAAACCTATATTGGGACAATTTGTAGGCCTACATCTCTAGTTTACTCTAAATAAAAAATCATCTCATTTGGAATCCTACAGATCAAGATATCTTAAAATGCAGGAACATGTTCAGTAAAATATCCAGTTCATGCTCTTCCAACCGATACCCTTACCTTGATTAAATTAATCTTTTTTGAGTCAAAACCAAAAGCTATAATTTCTATAGAGAGATAGAGAAATGTATTATGAATCCAATGCTTCAAAAATCAGGTCATTTGGAGGTCGGACGACAAAGTTATGGCTGAAAGAATCAAACACGGTTTTGTCCACATAAGACGAGGCAGATAGCAGACAAAGCCAAGAAATAGACAAAGAAAAAAGCAGACAAAACAAAAGAAGACGAAGCCAAGAAGCAGACGAAGCAAAAAGTAGACGAAATAGAAAGTAGACGAAGCCAAGAAGCAGACGAAGCAAAAAGCAGACGAAACAAAAAACAGACGAAGCTAAGAAACAAATGAAGCAAAAAGTAGATGAAATAGAAAACAGACGAAGCCAAGAAACAGACGAAGCAAAAAGCAGACGAAACAGAACGCATATGAAGCCAAGAAACAGACGAAGCAAAAAGCAGATGAAATAGAAAGTAGACGAAGCCAAGAAGCAGACGAAATATAAAGTAGACGAACTAAGGTCAACTTAAGACGAAGCAGAAATTAACCTAAGGCGATATAGATGGTCAACTTAAGATGAGGTAGAAGTCAACCTAAGAGAATACAGATGGTCAACTTAAGACGAAGCACAAGTCAACCTAAGACGATACTATCTATACTCCTCAACTCAAAAACCTTTTTCTTGGAACATCTCTAAGTCTTCATCAACTCATGTATAAACACCTCTATATTCATACATGCACAGTGAAGAAACAGAGCATATCACCTTTCCATTTCTAATTCTCTACACTAATCCTATACATCATTTCATTGCTACTTCAACTCCAAGAACCATTTCCACAACATCTGATCACTAACAATCCATCAAAAACCAAATAACACCATCTCCACAATTTTCATCCCCTTAACACAGTGTTCAAGAATATAAATATACGTAAATGCCATGATCATGCATTGACAATAAATTCATCAACTTTATTTCAAAAATCCACAACTCTAACAATTTTATTCATTACTTACTTGTTGAAGACTCCAAAAGCTTCAACTATCTTCAAGCCCTAACTCTAGATAAAAATTACGTAAACCACTGTGAACACTAACCAACTTCTAGTTTTTCTTAAGGTAGAAGAAACACTTAGCAGTGGAGGAAGTGGTGAGGGATATGAAAAATCAAAGTTAACTCTCAGAAGGAGTTTGATGGAACACTCTATGTATGGGAAGAAATTCAGAGAAGATGATAATAAGGAATGAACTTAGGAAAAGAACAAACCCCTTTTTAACTCTCGGATAACTTAAACTTACTTCTGACAAATAATAAAGGCAACTTTACACTTGTCACTTTTCCTAAAGTCTAATTCTAACTAAGTTTCTTTGAAACTAACTCCATCAATTCTATCTTTACAATCCAACTATCTCCAAATCTTCTTTTGATTTCTTTTCCCCTATTTTCTAAAATTTTTCTCCTAACTTTATTCTTAAATTCACCGAGATTTATAAATCTCACAATTCTACTAACCAATAATATGTTTAACATAAATAAATTCTAAATTCACTAAATTTCCAAAAATCTCAATTCAATTTAATTATACCCGAAATCATTCATGAATGCATGTACAATTATTTTCATATGCAAAACCTTCACTATTCACATGTATATGCATGTCATATTATGCATGAACATAGAATGCATTTTCTATTCTCTCCTGAATCACTCATATTTACTATCCTAAGCTTCCCGCAAGTAATGGGATGTTACAGGGACTCACGAGTGTGAGGAAGAAAAGTCATGGGTGTGGGGGACTCACGCCTATGCACACTCAACTAGACCCATCTCGCATTTTTCACTCGATTTCTCCCAAATGACTTCAGATGACTAAAATATTTTGTGGAGATGTAGATTATATGTTAGAGTCCAATGGTTCAATTCTCATGTCATTTGGAGGTCGTATGAAGGAGATATAGTCAAAAGATAGAAGGATGTTGCGTCAGCCTCCAACCTCAGAAGTCATGATCGTGCATAAGCACGATCGTGAGTTGGCTATCAATCTTCTGAAGTCGCGATCGCTACGCACTCCCTCACTTCTAACCCCCATAACTTTCAATATAGAAATTCAAAAATTTCAAATTTTATATCATTAGAAAGCTAAAAGAAATATCTACAACTTTCATGAAGACAATTTTGTCACAATCTTCCTAGATCAATATAGTTTAATCATGGAATTTTCAGACCACATTTTTAGCCCGTTTTCTCTTTTCTTTCTTTTATTCTAAACCAGCTTCTCTAACTTATCTTCTTTCACTAAATCCGACATTGCAAATTCATTTCTACTCTTTCTGCTCCATTTCCATTCAACTCATTCACAACACATTCACAGTACAACTAAATATGCAAGTTACTCAAAATTCTCAAAATCTTCAAAAACTAAATATCAGTCATGCATCTTCTTCATGTTCTGCATTTCACCATTCCCTGCACTTAAACTTTTTTGTACATTCTCTATTTTTCTTCTTATCTTTCATTTTAAACAATCTTTCTTATCTCAAAACATCATCATACAACTATTCTTCAACTCTAAATTCATTCTTTTATTCATATCTAAAAACACTATAAACTTACGTATACAGTGAATACACAACCATAAATAAAGCATTTACTTGTTCTTCTATCCAAATTTTTCTACACTTAATCATACACGTTCCCTATGATCCTTCAACTTATAAATCATTTCTACACTATCTTAAGACATCCGAATCATCAAATATTCGAAATCACACATCAAGAATTTTCATATCTTAAACCCACGATGTTCATGAAAAAGAATATACACAATGCTTACTTGATATTGCTCCAAAATCTATACAAGTTCAAGAAGCCCTAGTTTCCATGCCATTCACATACACCATTTTAGAGGTTAGCAAGCTTCAATTTTTCTTAACGGAAAAGGGAAGGAAACTAAAGTTGGGAGTAGAAATGAACATATAAAAAAGCAAGGTGTGACTTAGGTAAAGATTTGATGGAAAACTATGTGTAAATGGAAAAATTGAGAAAGAAGCTACGAGGAAGATGAAGACAAGAGTACAGTATTTCGTATTTCAAGGTTAAGAAAATTTAACTTAAAACTTAGACACTTGTCCACTTCTTAAGCTCTTAGCTAATTTCCTAACTAGCTAGTTCTTATTGAACTAGTTCCCTAACTCTCATCCTTTCATTTCAGTTATCTCCAAGGTTTTCAATGTCATCTCCTCACAAGTTTCTTCAATATCATTACACTCATTTTTATTTTCCATACATCACATTATTTGTCAATTGACATTTTTCCTAATACAACTATATCCAATAATTTCAGAAATTATTCCTAAAATTTACTAGGATTCAAAATTAACAAATACACTCACCAATTAAATTTTAATACAACAAATTCACATTTCTCAATAGTATCACATCAGAATTCAATTATACCTGGAATTATCTACAAATGCATGTACAATTATTTTCATGTGCCAAATGTTTCACTATTTATGTATGTGTATATCATACTATGCATAAGCATAAAATGTGTTTTCTAATCTCTCAGTAATCTTTCATATTTACTATTTTAACCTCCCCTTAGGTAATGGGATGTTACAACTCCCCCCTCCTTAAAAGAAAAATTTTCCTCAAAATTCTTACCTAGTTGTTCGAATAGATTGGGATATTACCTCCTCATATGCTCCTCTGTTTCCCAAGTTACTTCCTCAATTGAGTGATTCCTCCAAGGGACTTTCACCAATGGAATGACTCGATTCCTCAACTGCTTGATCTGAGGTCTCACTATCTTGATCAGCTCCTCAACTTAGCTTAAGTTACTAGTAACCTCAATCTCCTTAGCTGACATCACATATGTCAGATCTGATAAGTATCTTTGGAGTGTACTCACATGAAACACATTATGTAATTGAGACATTTCATTTAGTAAAGCCAACTTATATACCAAAGGTCCTATCCTCTTAATGATCTCATAAGGACCAATGTACCTGGGGCTCAACTTGCCATTTTTACTGAATCTCAATACTCCTCTCTAAGGTGACACTCTCATAAATACTCTATCTCCTACATTGCATTCCATGTCCCTTCGATGTTGATCCCATAACTCTTTTGTCTATCTTGGGTTGCTTTAATTCAGCTTCGGATTAACTTCACCTTATCTACTGTATCTTGTATCAACTTTGGGCCTTCAACCATTCTTAAGCCCTCTTCATCCTAATATAATGGTGACCAACATTTTCTACCATACAATGCCTCATATGGTGCCATCCCGATACTACTGTGATAATGGTTATTGTTGGATCCCAAACTTTTCTTAGAAGTTAGGACTATTATATGTGAAATGTTGGAAGTTGAAAGCTGGAAAAATGTAGTTGAAACATGATCATGGAGTATGCTTCGGTATTTTAGCCACAAATTTTTCTCTAGTTATTCGAATGAGGTGATTCTTAATTTGGATTAAACTAGAGAAATAAGGCCACAACTTATATGATAAAATCAAGTTCTAATTTGTTCTCAAAGAATTTCAATTTTTGTTGGGAAGTTAGGCACAGAATATTGTTTCAGTATAAGAGTAGTTCGGAAATGTTTGGGATATAAATTTTGGATTTCCAAACCAAATTGAATGATTTTCATGTCATTAGAAAATTAAGACAATAGAGAACATTTTTCTAGAAGGAGGTGTTATCAAATTCCTTCAATTACCTGATTAGAAAATGTTTGCACTTTTGGAAGGAGTTAGGCATGATTTAAATAATTTTAAGGTATTGATAAATTAATTATGTTATTTTGTGAAATTAATTAGCATGTTAATATGAGCAAGACTTTATGGCATGGGTTAGTTGAATTGAGGTAGTAAGATGATATCAAGGGCAAAGTTGGCAAGTCACTTAAGCTTAAAAGACATAAGGCTTTAAGTGAAGGGCAAAGTAGACATTTTAGATTCATTAAGGGTATAAAAGAAAGAAAGAAGACTTGGCTTACATTGAAGAGGAAAAACAAAATTTAGAAGAGAGAAGAGGGAAGAGGGAGAGAGAGTCGTGGAGAGAAGAAAAGAAGAAGGAAAGAAGAAGAAGAAGGAAGAAGATTTGTTCAAGCTAAGTTTATCTTCTTCTTCTTGCTTTGTTAGAGAAGGAGTTAGAAAGAGAAAAAGGTTTTTATGTTGGGAATGAATGGAGAAATAAGATGGTTTAAGGGGAACCCATTTGATTTTAGGGTTTCTAAGCTAGGTTTTGGGATTTCTAGCCTAGATGGATTATGGATAGGTTAGGTTTGAGTTTGATTTGAGTTGATTTCATTTGTTGTGATTTTGAAGTTTTAGGGATTTTTATTGAATTGGAATTGACTGGGAAATTGGTTTGATTTAGGAAATCAAGAGAAACCTTATCCAAGAGCAAGAGGAAGGGAACAATTGAGTTTGGATTCTCAAGTGAAATAAGGTAGGTTTCATGTTTATAATTGAATAATAAGTCATTAAAGTTTTTCCAAATCAAGAGAATAAAATGATTTCAAGTACTTCCTAAATGTGCATATACTGTTTTTAAATGATTTTAAGAATTTGCTTATATGTATGTATATGCTTCATGGATTGGATTTGAATTGCTGTGAATGTGAAAAAATGCATTGTGATATATGATCATGTTATGCCATTGAATTGCGTTATGTCATTTTGATTTGAATGGAAAGAAGAAAAAGCATGAGAATATGAAATTGTGAATGATTGAATTGAGCATAAGCTTTGAGTGTGTTTGGGCGGGAGAAGAACCATTTCGTAGTCACATGCACGTCGACATAAAACCTTCTCCCGGCTGCCCGCTTGTGGCCCATGAGATTCGAAAAGTGGACTTGTTTCATTCACGGAGTAAACTTCAGTTTCTCTGTTTTGTTCCATGGAACCCTCGAGCCATTTGTTGTGCATTGCATCTGTGAATTGTCAAGTTGATGCATAAATGATTTGCATTATTGTGAATTGGTTGAAAACTATGCTTTTCTTGAATTCAATAAGAATTTTCTATGACAAATGAATAATTTCAATGGTTTTGCTTGTTTATTGATTATAAACTGTTACCCACGAGCTTTTAAGCTCACCCCCTTTCCATCCCATCTTCAGGTGAAAAGAATGAGATCGAGAAATCAAGAGTCAAGGCATCATTTCGATTATGCATATTTTGTATTTTGAAGTTAGATTTTGTAAAAGCAAGACTTTAGATGCATTTCGAGAACTATTGGGTTTTGCTTCTTTTGTATTTTGGATTTTGATATTGATGATGTATTGTGGCATGAGGTGCCGTTTAAGCTTTGTAAACACTTATCTTATGATGTTAATGAAATATGAATTAAAGATGGATGATATGAGTTGAGTTGGATTTAGATATATTTGAAGAAGTTCTTCACTTGAGTGGATGAACTTTGAATATGAATTATAGTTATATATATATATATATATATATATATATATATACATAAGTGAGATGTTATGGAAAATAAGGATAGGATTTTGTGAATGATGAGATGTAGTCAAATATAAAGAGTCAAATGAATTTCAGTTGAGAGTTTGACGGATTCCAATTGATAGTTGGAATTTTTATGAATGATATTGCAATAGAGGAAGTGAAGTTGGGTAAATTTTCAAGTTTTTCATGAGGGTAAACTGTGTGTTCTGACTTTAGGAGAAAATCTGTATTAATATAGGATGAATTAGACAAAGTTGTCTTCAAGAAAGTTGTATCTTATCCTCTTAGCTTTCGAACGATATAAAGTATGAAATTTTTGGATATCGAAGTGAGAGATATGATCATTTAAGTAGGTGATGTTGCATATGACGTGTATCCCGAATAATTTGAACATATGGAGTGATATCGCACTAGGATTGTTCGATTTGGAAATATTATGAGTAAAAGGGATGTTAGGATGGGTTTAGGATCCGTTGGAGGGGTCTTGAAGAGTGAAAATTTTTGTTAAACCTGAAGGTTACACGGTCAGATCGTTTAAAATCACACTGGCCGTGTATTCCTGATGCTGAAAAACTGCCAAACCCGAAAGTTACACTGTCTGCCCATGTTGGATCACACGGTCTCTGTTTTGACCCTCCAAATGACAAAATCTCATTTCAAGTTCTTCATAAAAGTTGTAGATATAGAAGTTCTCTTTGCAACCATCTAAATAAAACCTTAATTCGACATCTCTAGTGAAAGTTATCCCAATTGTCCTGAGATAGGTACAATGTGATTGAGGACACGAGCATGGTTGACTCTTTTGGCCATAACTTCATAACCCGACCTCCAAATTAAGTGATTCTTAAAAAATTGGATTCACTTCACATTTTGCTACCTTTTATGAAAATTGATAGCCATTGGTGATGAATTCAAAAATATTGATGGAAATAAATGAGGGATCAGTTGGAAGAGCATGACAGGGTTATGAACACACTTTAGATTTTCATAAAATAAACTAGAGACATAGAGCTAAAATTTTATTGAAGGACTCAATTTGTAATTCGAGTTTGGGGTTTCCCAAAATCTGTTCTGAAATAGGAAAGATGAGTTTGATTTTCGTGAATCCGTTGTGTGGGATCGCCCTTGTGGGTTGAGATGTTAACAGCATGAGAGGGAACCGATTATGGCTAAAAGGATTCCATGGAAATAACTCTAAAGGATAATACACTCATTTCTGAATGTTGGTTCCGAAAACGGGATCCAACATGTATGGTATCAGAGCAAGAGTTGGATTCCGGAAACGGTGCCCATAGATGTTTTATGCAAATTCTATCATTGTCATCTACTGATCCCAAGCCCCTCGAAACTCCAATACACAAGCTCTAAGCATATCCTCAACATTCTTTATTGTCCTCTCACTTTGTCCGTTTGTTTGAGGATGAAATGCTGTACTGAAGTTCAACTTAGTACCCATAGTAGACTGCAAAATCCTCCAAAACCTTGCAGTAAATCTGGGATCCCTGTCTGAAACAATGGATACTGGAACCCTATGCAGTCTTACCACCTCATTCATGTATCTCCGAGCCAGCTGATCTAGTGAGTTATTCTCTCTCACATTAGTAAGAAGTAGGCTGACTTAATTAACCGGTCCACTATGACCCATATTGCATCATTCTGTCTCGGAGTCTTAGGCAATCCTATAATAAAGTCCATAGTGATCCGCTCCCATTTCCACTCCAGAATGGGCATGAATGTAGCTTCCTTATTGGAGCCTAGTGCTCAGCCTTAATTTGTTAGCATGTTATACATTTAGATATATACTTCGCCACTTGCTTCTTCATTCCAGGCCACTAGAAATGTTGCTTAAGCGTGTTATACATTTTGGTAGTACCAGGATGCATAGCATAGGCAGCCATATGAGCTTCCTCAAGAATTTCCTTCCTCAGATCATCCACATTAGGTACACACAGCCTCTGTTTTAGCCATAATGTCTCATCCCTCAACTCAAACTTGGAATCTGGATTCATCTTCACTTTCTTCATAAGCTTTACTATATCAGGATCTTTCCCTTGGACCTTTCTGATTCTATTATGCAGCATCGGTCTCAACTTCAAAGTAGTAATCAGTGCCTTATCTTGCTCTAGATTTCACTCCACATTTAAAGCTCTCAATCGAATCAAGTTAGGTAACCTTGATATCTGAATTTGAGTTGCACTGGTATTACTACTCAAAGCATCAGCCACCACATTGGTTTTACTCGGGTGGTACTCAATCGTGCAGTCATAATCCTTTAGTAACTCATTCCATCTCCTCCATCTTAAGTTCAACTCCTTCTGACTCAGCAAATACCTCAAACTCTTATGATCTGTATAAATCTAGAATGTCTCTCCATACAAGTAGTGTCTCCAAATCTTTAGAGCAAAGACAACTACAACTAGCTCTAAATCATGCTCCAGATAATTAATCTCGTGAGACCTTAGTTGTCTCGATGCATAGGCAATTACCTTGCCATACTGCATCAATACACATCCCAATCCTTGATGCGAAGCATCACTATATACCACATATCCTCCAGTCTTCGATGGAATAGTTAATACTGGTGCTGTAGTCAACCAATGCTTCAGCTCCTCAAAGCTCTTCTGAAAATTCTCATCCCATTTGAGCACTACATTCTTCTTCAGAAGTTTTGTTAGAGGAGCTGAGATAAATGAAAATCCCTCAACAAACCTCCGGTAATATCCTACCAATCTTAGGAAGCTTCAAATTTTAGACACATTCCTCGGAGCTTCGTAATTCATCACTGCCTCTATATTCTTTGGATCTACCTGTATGCCTTGTCTAGTCACTATATGTCCCAAAAATACTACTTAATCCAACTAAAATTTACACTTACTGAATTTGAAATACAATTGCTTTTCGCTCATAATTTGTAAAGTCACTCTCAGATGCCCAACATATTCTTCTCTGCTCTTCGAATACACCAAAATATCATCTATGAACACAATTACAAAGTGATCTAAGTAGGGCTAAAATACCTTATTCATCAAAGCCATAAAAGCACTGAGGCATTAGTTAACCCTAACGGCATTATTAAGAACTCAAAGTGCCCATACCTGCTCCTGAATGCACTCTTAGGTACATCAGCCTCTGTTATCTTTAACTGATAATACCCTAATCTCAAACCCATCTTAGTAAATACTTGAGCACCCTACAACTGATCAAGTAAATCATCGATCCTAGGCAATGGGTACTTGTTCTTCACTATCACCCGATTCAGTTGCCTACAATCAATGCATAATCTCAAAGTCCTATCCTTCTTCTTTACAATCAACATTGGAGCTCCCTAAGGTGAAACATTGGGTCTAATGAAACCCTTTTCCAACAACTCCTATAACTCAGCCTTCAACTCCTTCAGTTCTACAGGTTCCATCCTATATGAAGGAATAGATATAGGAGTATCACCTCGAACTAGATCAATGGTGAACTCTATTTTCCAATCTGGAAGTAAACTAGATAGCTTGGTGGGAAACACATCGAGGAATTTCCTAACCACGAGAATGTCCTGCCCATTCTGCTCAACTCTAGTATTAATGATGTGGGTCAAATAGGCCTCATATCCACCCTGCATCAACCTCAATGCACTCATGAAGGATATCATCTTGGCTGGCACTACTTGACTAATTCCTCTTAATATTGTCCTCGACTGATTAGGAGATTCTAGTATTACCTCCTTAGTATAGTATTTCATGACAACCCTATGAGCAGTGAGCCAATCTATGCCTAAGATAATATCTATCTCTCTCAGCTATAATATAATTAGATCTGCCTCTAACTTTGCTTGACCAATTCGAATCAAGCACCCCTGATAGACCTCTCCTATAACTGTAGAACCACTTATTGGTGTATTCAGCTCTAGTCCATATTGTAATAGCTCTCTATCACAATGTAGCCTCGATGCCAGATGCAGTGCGATAAAGGAATGCATAGATTGTGAATCTAATAATGCAAATGCTTCAAAGTCATAAATAAGAAACGCACCTGCAATGACATCCATAGAGTCCTGAGCCTCTTACCTGGTCATAGTATAGACTTGGCTAGTCCGCACCTCAGTCCTTATAGAAGGACTCCTAGAGCTCACTTTGCCTCTACCTCGACCTCCCTGTCCAGATCCACTACCTCTGGTCGGCTGGACCATAGTATCACTCCCAGATATCCTACTCACACTAGACTGGGCTTCAATAGTGGTAGGGCAATCTCTTATTCTGTGCTCTAGAGAGCCACATTGAAAACAAGCTCCTGACAAAGTCCAGTACTCTCCACCATGCCTCTTCCCATAATACCTACACGATGGCCACTAACTCCGCACTGTACCTCTTCCACTACTAGCCTGTGTAAAACCACCCCTATTTCTGAATCCTGACTGCCTTGATCTAACTGGTGGTCTAAAAGCTCTATTTTGGCGCTTACTGAATCTTCTGCAAGAACCACTTTGATTCTCACTAGACTTCTTCATTTTGGACCCTTGCCAATCTCTACTTGTCTCTCTCAGTAGCTGCTCAATCTTGATAGAAGTAGCTCTCAATTAGGCGAAACTACTCAAGTTAGAAATTGCCAACCTTGTTCTGATCTCCATTTTGAGTCCATCCTCAAACCTCCTATACTTGTTTTCTTCGATAGGGGTCATAGCAGTGGCATAGCTCATCAACTCGTTGAACCTGATCTTATATTCTGCCATTGACATCCTACGCTATTTCAAATCCAAATTCCTTCATCTTCCAGTCCAAGTAGATCTTGGGTATGTAGTTTTCTTTGAAGACCCTTAGAAAGTCTTCCCACTTCAAATGGCAAGGCCTGGTAGTACTGCCTAGGACAATGTTCCACCACTGGTAAGCTGGACCTTGCAGTAAGGACATTGCATAGTCAAACCTCTCATTCGACTCGTAGTTCATCTGATAAAAAACTCGTCTTTTCTAACTATGCTTCAGCCTCAGCAAGGTCTGTGCTGCTATAGAAATCTACAGTCTCCTTCTTTCGTAGCCTATCATACCTCCTCTCCCTTCTCTCGGGAACTCTCGGAGGCATCTCCTCTAATCGAGGTACTGAGGACTCCCTACTGGCTCCTATCGATCTGAGGTCAACTAGTTCCCCCAATTGATCACATAGGACGGATGACCTATAACACACAATAACTTCAATCATTATCTGTATTTCTCATGATATTTCAAGCTTAACATTCCTAGATATCCCTATGGATGCCAAACCATACTCTGATACCACCAACTGTGGCGCCCCTTACCCCAGGGTACATACCCGGACATCCAGAGGACATTTTAGTATATAACTTGTGATAATGACATGCAACGTTCAATCACAACATTCGCTTAACATGGCATCGTCTATCTTTATTCTCTTATGAAACATCATCAAGAAAGTTACAATATTTTTAAACCAAATTTCCTTATGAAGACATCGAATTTCAATTCTGCCCCTAAGAATCTCAAAAGTTTTCATGAAGTTAAGAATTTGGTGCAGTATGTTGGTGTATGAATGGGAAGTTCGTCTTTGGACTTTAGGGGCAAATTTGGGATTGATATAAATATATTTTGGCAAAGTTGCCTTCTGGAAAGTTGTATATCTTTCTTTTATCTTTCCAACGGTATATAGTATCAAAATTTTAGATATCGGAGTCAAAAGTTATGATTCTTATAAGTAGAGACATTTTGGGCAGAAAAGCAGACGATAGAAATGAGACAGAAGAAAAGCGGACGATAACAATGAAACAGAAGAAAAGCAGACGATAGAAATGAGACAGAAGAAAAGCAGACGATAGAAGTGAGATGGAAGAAAAGCAGACGATAGAAATGAGACGGAAGAAAAGCAGACGATAGAAATGAAACGGAAGAAAACAGATGATAGAAATGAGACGGAAGAAAAGCAGACAATAGAAATGAGACGGAAGAAAAGTAGACGATAGAAATGAGACGGAAGAAAAGCAGACGATAGAAATGAGACGGAAGAAAAGTAGACGATAGAAATGAGACGGAAGAAAAGTAGACGATAGAAATGAGACGATAGAACTAAGGCAAAAGGAAAGTGAGATGATTCAAAAGTGAGATGATACAGAAGCCAGACGATAGAATTGGCCTTTGAGGTCTTCATAAAAGTTATAGATCTAGAAGTCCTCTTTCCAATGGTGTAAAAATGAAGTCAATTAGAAATCTGTTGCAAAATTTATGGCATTCGTACTGAGACATGTACATTTCAGGTGAGGGCATAAACGTATTGGAGTCTTTTGGCCATAACTTCTTCTCTTGACCTCCAAATGACCTGATTCTTGACCCATGGGATTTGTAAGACTTTCTATACATCTCCACCAATAATTGAAGCTATATAAAATTTATGGTGAGAGATTGAGTGAAAAGAGTGAGACGGGTACAGTGAGTGTGTTCTTCAATCATATGAACTGGCGTTATCTCACTGAACATGCCTCAGTATTTTGGTGATATCTTGATTTGTGGAGATCCAATCGAGTTGATTCTTATTGCAAATTAAAATAGAGACATGGAGCTACAACTTATCTGAAAGAATTAAATTTCAATTTGAGCCTTAAGATTTTCAAGTTTTGGACTGAATTCGGGCATAGTATTTAGTCTTGGTATAGATGTGAGCCCTCCATGCGGCTATGTTTTAGAATGTTGGACTTTGGCAGCGAGGTCCAACATTTTTTGGTATTGGAGCTTAGGTTCTCTCCTAGGCTTAGAATGCATAGTAGGTTGACTTGTTTTGCTATGTGATTAATTGTTACATTATGAATTGATTATTTGCATTAAGTGACACGCATATCATGCATACATATAGGAACTAAGATTAAAATGAATTGTAAGCCAATCATTAGTATTTTCATTGAAGGAGTAAGATGCCACCTTGTCGAAGGACACGAGGAGTTCTGCAAGGTTCAGTTGCACCTGACTCTCCACTAAGGGTGGAGAGCACTGATGAGTCGGTAGCCCCAGGAGTTGCTGAGGCTTCCTTAGGGCAACGTAGTGAGCCCATCCGATCTCAGACACAAGAGTTGCCTAGTCAGTCAGAGCAAGTGCCTACATTAGATCCAAGATTGTTCTAGGCATTTACTTAGATCTTTGTCCAGGCTATGGGTTAGATGCCGCAGGCTTTTGCATCGGCCCCAGTTAAAAGGGGGAAACAGTTTGACAAGCTGAGGAAGTATGGAGCAGTGGACTTTTATGGGACCACTGATCCTGAAGAAGCCGAGACCTGGTTAAGGAAGACAGAGAGGGTATTAGAGCAGATGGACTATGAAGATGATGAGAAGGTTGTTTATGCTGCCAGTCTGCTTCAGGGGAATGCTTTGCATTGGTGGGAGTGTGTACTGGGGAGCCAGTTGAAACCGACAGGGTTGGCATGGCAGGATTTCCTCGCTGCTTAATATCTGTCTGAGGTGTACATTCAACAGAAGCAGAGGGAATTTCTGAGTCTTGCCTAGAGGGAGTTGACAGTTAGCGAGTATGAGCGTCGGTTCACACAGTTGTCAAGATATGCTACTGAGATGATGCTGTGTGAGGCTGCTAAGTGCCATCGGTTTGGGTTAGGACTGCACCTAGCCATCAGAGAAAAAGTGGTAGTACAGAACTTCTGTGACTTCCAACAGCTAGTTGAAGCAGCGTTGAGGGTTGAAAACATCGAGAACATCAAGAGTGCTGTCAGCAAGAAAAGAAAGGGAAGAGAGCAGTCCAAGAGGGGAGGTGGTACTTCTATGCCTGAGAGGAGTGCCAGAACCTTCCCTGTGCAGTCTGAGCAGAGGAGCAGTGGTGCGAGCAAACCTCGACCTATGAGGACTTCTACTGTTTCTCATCAATCTTCAACAATGGGAGGCAGTAGAAAAGGAGATGGGGATAGGCCACCTATTCCTAAATGTGAGTACTATGGGAGATTCCATAAAGGGGATTGCTACCGATTAACGGGAGCGTGTTTCAATTGTGGAGAGAAAGGACACATGGCCAGAGAGTGTCCGAAGCCGGCAAGAAGAGAGAAATCACGGATGCAAGTTTCAAAGGGGACAGAGACAGTGAGATAGAAGACCACAATTGAAGTGAGTACCCCAATCGGCTAGTATATTATTATTATTCAAGTTTATAGAGATTGTGAGATATGTATTAGTGGAGGACAATTGGTAGTGGATTTGATGCCCTTACGCAGCGTTTGGTTGCTGTCTGCGGACGCGAGGACAGAGGACAGGGACATATATATTTTGTCCGTAGTGGTGTTTGGTTGCCGTCTCGTCCTTAACCCTTCTGTCTTCAATGGACATTGGACAAAAATTTTTGTCCAATCTCAAACCGTGGGACGGAGACGTTTGTCCTAAGGACAAGAAGGTGAAATGCCCGAAATGCCCTGAATTAAACTCCAAAACCCTAT
>JANIJH010223518.1:0-21597 GCA_024520975.1 Erythroxylum areolatum
GGCATTAATTTATAAGCGCAACATACCTCATCGATGAGTGGGGCATATGGAAGCCTCATACCACCGATCGAGAAAAATCTGTCTGAAACAGCAAAATAGCCTCCTATATTGCTATAAATTCACTCATTCTTGCAGGCCAACCTGGGTCCCCAGGACGAAGGAATATTATTTTTGATGATCGATCGGTTCAATTCTCTTTCGGTCATCATCGATTGGTCGCTCGGTGGCTTTTCAACGACTTGCCCATCTTTCCGGTTACTCGCCGCGATTTCTTCATTTTCCTCTGCATCCGGCGCTTCATTTCCCCTGCCTCCGGTACCTCCATCGTTTCCGCCACTCTCTCAAGCGACCCGACAATTTGTAAAGCACTTTTGGCAGCCTGTTCCCGATGGAGCTCTTTCTGGGCCGTATCTACTTCTTCGTTAAGCCCCGTAGACGTTTGTGATGAAGATTGGCGAGGAGACGATGAAAAAGAGGAGGAGGTGGTGGTTTCATCCCTAAGTCTAAATTCACCCCTAAGGTTAGTCGACGGCATGGTTACTAAAAAAGAAATTTATAGGATGAGGAAAGGAGAGAGGACGTACCTAGTTTGGTGACTGAAATTTGGAATTTGGACAGCGGTGAAAAGGAAATTTGGATGACTGCAGGCAAAGAGATGAAGAGTAGAGAGAACAGAGGTTGGAGAATCAAATACGCAGAAATGGTAGTGAAGGAAATTTGTCGATGCCAAGCAGTTATCACAAAGATCAACTGAACGGGCGCAGCAATCGAAGTTGGACGCGTGGCAAAACCTGAGCCGTGGCGAATTAGGGTTGTCAGATACCCAGAGCGACGCAGCAGTTGAAAAGACGCGCATGGCCATAAAAGCAACACGAAAGGACTCTCCCTTTCAAATTTTTAAAATCCGTCAGGGGATATGTGCCGTAAGTAATGATTAAACCCAGTGCTCTGACTAGACGTCGATGTCCGATCGGTCGGGCCTATCACGAGCTGTCAAGCAGGCGAGCTGCACGAACCCTATGTACTCCATTGATCCTTCTCCCTGATCGGACTCGAGGAGTAGGGGGCTTATGATTGGGTCGGTCGTGCTAGGCCCAAGTCCAACCCTGGGATGGCATGTGGGCCGATCGACCCATTCCCAAGATGATGAGTTAAGCCCGGCAGGTATTCATTATATAAGTTCATTATCTCCTTATGACGCAGGTATGACCCTAGAACCCTAATACTCTCTATTCATAGCCACAAAAACTACTACAAAAGAACTGACTTAAGCATCGGAGGGGCTGGTCGGCGATCAACCCCTGGTGTGCCTTCATTGTTTTTGCAGATATTTCCTAGTTGAAGTTAATTGAGCTCATGGATCCAAATAACGGCGCCCAGCCTCAGCAAAATCAGACTGAACCAATTTACAATTGTCCATTATCTCTATTAGCTTCTTTTTCTCTTTCCTTTTCTTTTCCTCTGATACCGAGGCTTCTATGAGCTAATTGGGAACCTCTTTCTCTTTAGATATTTCGATGGTCTTTCTCTTTAGATATTTTCGCCTTGTTTAGACATTTGTGACCAAAAAGGATGATATTCCTAGCTTCTTTTTCTCATTCAAAACTGTTAGGATTTATGCTAAATATATCCTATCTTTATTTTTGACATTTTTATTTGACATGAAAATTACTATAAATATTGAAGATCTGTTTTAAAGTAGGGATTGCGTGTTGGAGACTCTTCTTTTGGAATTGGGTTATTAACTTTGCAATTTGGGTATTGGATGTTGCGTGGAATTGGACTTGGATATATATACCATACAAGCAGAATTTTCGGGATCATCAGAATATATCATATTGTTCTTGTTTGGAAAGGAGTGAATTAAGGAAAACCTAATGAGAGTGTGTAAGTGACTGAAATTGTGAGCCTACGTGCAACTGAAGTAGGGGAGAGATTGGCTGCGCACATGTTCTGATTTTTGGTGAGAAACGTATGAGACAAAATTGCTAGAGAGGCTGCAGTTCTCTTTTTGGTTTTTGATCCTTTATTGAGCTGACAATGTTGACGTTTTTTTAAGCAGCTCTTTTTAATGGTTTATTTCGATTAAGCAGTCCACGAAGTGTGAAGTGTTGCTAATTTTGCTGGGCCCTTGAAGTTGATTGATGATTGCAGCACAAAGAAAAACTTTGTCACAGATGAGTGCATATACTGTTGGTGCAGTAACTTGGCTATTTTGGTGAAGAATTTCAGATCTAAAATTGTTGTGTTCTTGTGTTATTTGTTTTTACTCTTGAGTAGAAATAGTTAAGAAAATTTTCTGATGAGGTTAACACGAGTCGGTTGTGTTATTGGACGTGAAAATATTTCACGGGTAATTAAGTTATGGGTTAGTTACATAGATTGAGTCGTACGGAGTAGATCAATCTTTTGTAATTTTTGTGAACTATAGTGGAAGTAATTAATTTGGGTGAGGGCTCCGTAGACGTAAATAAAGTGTGTTGAATTGCATTACCAAACATTGATGTCTTTATTATTTTGCAGTTATAAATTTTTTTATTTATTTGTGCGAAGAAAAATTTGTGAACAGTATGCGAATTTATTGACGACTTAACTATTTCAAAAACCATGCAAAAGACGTTCACACGCATAGAAAGATGTTAAAATCTTCGGTTTATTATTCTTTCTAAATGATGACGAAGGCGACAGCTAATGGGACCCAAGTAGCCCACTGCCATGACCATGAGCGTGACACACATACACTGATATGTATGTGTCGACTGGTGAAAAACGTAGCACGCAATTGAGATGGTTCATGACCTATGTCCGCAATATTTCATCCCAGCCGACCAAGAGTAGTGGCGTGCCAAGTAAGCCTGCGCATGATACACGTTGCTAAACTCTTTCTTGCCAGGAGGAGAAGACAAATTAATTACTTGTCATCACCAATGGCCTTCCCAAAGGACAGTCTCACATTTATATCCTAATAATCAAACTTCGATTTGTCCGTACAGGACAGTCGGTCAGTAATTTGGAAGTAATGTAATTAAATATTAATAAATTGACTTAATACTAAATTAATTAAAATATAACGTTATCTTGACCAACTTTGATCAACTGCAAATTTACCCACAACTTTATATAGGTCCTAAAAAGAAAGATAAACGAATTACTTAGTCCGGAGGGCAGTGGAATATGTTAATAAAAATGGAATTTATTAGGCATAACTACATAGCAATAAAAGAAACAGTTGATAAAGCAAAGATCGGATATGCTTGTAAATATCTATTCATTGTCTGTATTAATCTCTCGGACATAGAAATATCTCATTGATAAATTTGTCCACATTCTGGTACGACGACCCAGTTGCCCAAGCTGTCGCGTCTTCTGCCAGCTTCTTCCATTCTGCAACTTTCTTTTTCATTTCCTTGCCCTTTAGTCCTTCCATCAACTCCCTAACAAGGTTCTTTACTTCGTCCCTTTTAACATCACTGTTTATCTCCATGCCTATGCCCCATTCTATGCAACTTTATCCACAGTTGGTTTGTTGTCCTGCGAAAAATGGCCAGCAGATCTGTATGCTTATTGCAGGTATTCTCCTGCCCTAGCCTCAAACTGAGCTCGACAAGCGGACTTGGGGAAGATCAGGGATGGGTAAGTTCTCTACCACCGCCGCCTATGCTATGCTGATGGAGCACGAACCCCAAGCTTCTAGTGGTCGGTGGTTGCTTATCTGGTGCTACGACGGTCCACGACGTATTCGGTCCTTCCTTTGGCTCCTAGCTCAAGACAGATTACTTACCAATCAACAACAAATGCGTAGGCGTCTCACCTAGACTGCTGCCTGTCTCCACTATCTGATGGATGAATCTTCTCTTCACATTATGCGTGATTGCCCCCGAGCGCGATGCATATGGCTCGCCTTCCCACAACAAGCCCTCTCTCCAGATTTTTTCACCATCAGGGATTAAGATTGGCTGCTCATGAACCTTCAGAGGCACCGATAGATTTGTGGCTTCGATTGGTCCCTCATATTCAGGACTGCTTGCTGGTTCTTATGGTCCTGGCGGAATCGGGATATTTTTGACCCGTAGTTCACTTGGCCGACATCTCCGATTCACTACATTCTACAATATGTCCAGCAGCTTCATACAGCTTCGGTCTGGCAAGCTCGAACAGTTCCAGGTTGTCGACCTCGACAGGAACAGTTCATTGACTGGCGCAAACCGACCCAGGAGTGGGTGAAACTCAACATGGACTGGACAAGCAAAACCGACCCCTTAATGACCTCCGCCGACGGTCTTCTCTGTGATAACACCAATGCCTGGCTTGGAGGCTTCGTCCAAAATCTGGGCTGGTGTTCTACCTTAACCGTCAAGCTGTAGGGTGTTTTCTCTGACATGCATCTGGCTTAAGACCTGGGTTACTGACGGGTGGTCTTAGAACTTGACTCTTAAGTGACACTGAGCTCTTTTTTAGACCCCGCCTCCCGCACTCGCTCGACCAATCCACTTATCTTTGGCATCAATGAACTCCTCAATCGTAACTGGACAATACTTTCCTACTACACATACAGGGAAGGAAATCGGAGCGCCAATTGGTTAACTAATTTTGCTGCTCATTTTGATCTAGGGATCACTACTCTTGTAACCGTGTCCCCAGGGTGCCTTTCGGTCCTCCTAGAGGATATCGTTGGGATTAGCCTCCCAAGACTTGTTATATAGTTTTTTTCCCTTCTATACAAAAGAAAAAAAATGGCCAGCAGATCATAGGCACACCTCCAGATATAATTTCGATCGTAGAGTTACAACCACTATGTGTTAAGAATCCTCCAATTGAAGGGTGTGCTAGTACTTGTTCTTGAGGGCACCAGCTTGCCAAGAAACCTCTGCCTTTGGTCTCAGCAATGAACTCTGATGGTAAAATCACTATGTCACCGGCGACAAGGTCAGGCCTAATTACCCACAAAAAGGTTCGCTTGCTGTTAGCTAAACCCCAAGCGAATTCTATTAATTGTCCACTGGTCATCACAGTGATGCTTCCAAAGTTCACGTAAACCACCGAGTCGGGCTCTTTCGAGTCCAGCCATTTCATACACTCGGATTCTTCTTTCCATAGGTTTGATCCGATTGACTTCAAAACATGATCAGTCACTTCATTTTGGAGAAGGTTGAGGGGGCCAATGGAGTAAACTGGTGGTAACATTGGACCAAGTGCAGCTAAAACTTCATGCTCTAAGGCATCAAATGTATTCAATACAATAACATTAGCCTTTCTTGCACTTTCGGTCTCCGCAATAAAGAATTTGATCATAAACTCGTCAGGATTTGTGGGTCTCACGAAACTTGGGATATCCTTTAGACTGATACCTTGCATTCCTGGTATCCAATCTATTACCGTGTCAAGATAACCATTCGTTAAGCAACTTTCATCTGCTCATAAAGCAAGCAATAACACCATAAATTAGTATCTTCTCAACCATATAAAACCAGCAAAAAGATTTTGAATAAAGGAAAGAAAAATATCGTCAGGATGCAGGAAGAAACCTTTGAGAGGTGTATATTCCTTTTCAACAAGGTCACGGTAGTGAGCATAAGCCAGAAAGCCACATGCACTAGTCGTCCAAAACAGAACTTCGGGTATACCAAACTCTTTGGCTGCATCAAGCGTGAAGCTCATGACCCCATCCGAGACTATGCAAGTTACAGGAGGAACATTGGACGAAGACGTGTGGTTGAGCTCAAAAATGAGGTCTCTGAAAGGAGCTAAGCAGGTCCTCGTGGTGGAAGCACAAAGTGATGGTATAGCTTGTGTTACATTAGAGTCAGTTGGAGCAAGTTTGTCAGGAATTGTTTTAAACTGGAATGAAGATAGGTCATTGAGAGATTCGGGACCTCTAGATTTGAGGAGACATTCGTGGTTATACTTTGTTTACAAAGGTGATATGTAATCCCATATGGTGTAAGAGTTTGGCAAGTTTGAGCATGGGACCTATGTGGCCTTGAGCAGGGTAGGGGATGTAAACTGCAAGAGGCTTGTTATCTAAACTTAAAGAACCCATTTTCTCTGCTTCTGATACTTGCAGACTCAGACAATGGAATGCTCAGGGCAAGCCAAGATGGAGAATTTATAGGCATTTCAGGGATTTTTTAAAAAATATTTCAATAGAGGTTTTTAAGATACATGCTATATATCTTATTATTAATTTTAACATTATTTGATAATTGGACTTTTAAGATAATGTTAATTAGCTTCAAATAATCAAGATGGCATAGAATATCTTGAATTTTGTTGGGATAATTTCTGACAAAAAATTGTATGAATTATAGAATTCTATCTTGTAAAGTCTCCTAACTATGATAGTGCTCTATCTTATAAGGCCTACCTTGGTATTACGTGACAATAAGGCTAAAGTTGCTACTATAGTGATTTTCTTAAGGTTGTGGCTATTAACATACTTTGTGGGCAGCTAGTTCTCTATTGGGGTTTTTACATTCTGATGTCTTGAATTCTTGCTGCGGTGTTATGCTGTTGATTAAAGGCTCTACGGGTGTTGTTGGGTGATCTCTCTTCTAGGTGGATGACTACATGAATTTCTGGGTACTGGTCTTGTGTGGATGACCAAGTAAATTGCTGGAATTTTTCGTGTGTAGAATTAAGTGTGCGTTGGGAGTTGACATAGCAGAAGTGAATTAGGTGTGTCTTCATCTATAGGAGAAGTGAATCTCATGGGTGTAAGTTGGATAATATTTGCAGTGGGCGTTAATTGAATTGTGGAAAAACATAATAGAATTTTTTCAACTTTCCTTTATTTTTCAAACGACGCTGTGGAGGCCATAAATAGGTGCTGAGCTATTGGTGTAGCGTACGTTCATGTTGAGCTGTTGGTGTGACGTTCATGTACATGTAGCATCGATTTATGTTGGTGTATCGTTCAGGTACATGTAGAGTTCACTTACAGTGTCCCATATGGTTTAATGGGAGTTGTTGAAGCTGGACAATATGCGTGATTTCTTAGCTGCATCATTCGTCATTGGCTCAACGATTATTAATTGATTTCTTTATGGGCTGTGTATACTTTGGTTGATGAATGTGTTATCGGTGCAGTTGTGACTTCATGTTCATGTTTATGTGAATCAGCTCATTGTTATTGTGACAACTTCCAGATTTATTTCAATGAAGCTGAACCTTTCGGAAAATTGTTTTTCTCTTTTATCTCAAGTGTATTATTGTTTTATTCTTAGTTGATTGATCACTTGAGTTATTTATTTTGTATCTTTATTATCAAATACTGTTGAGAAAATCCTTTGACGAGGTTAACACAAGTCGGTCGTATTATTAGGTGTGAAATTCTTTCACGGGAAGTGAGGTTGAGAGATAGTGTCAAAGGTTGAGTGGTGTCAGCTTAGTAAAGGCTTGGGTAAATCTATTATACTTCGGTAAAAGTGATTAAGCTAGATGAGGGCCCCGCAGATGTAAGAAAGGTGTGCCGAACTACATTACCAAATTTCTGGTGTTTTTTATTATTTCTTTTTTATTGCTTTTGTTTGTGTTTATGCTAGAGACGTTCATGGTAAAAAAAAAGAGAGGAAAGTTTGTAAAACTACCACCTCCTACGGCTTTTCAATTAGTATCAAAGCAAGGTCACCGATTCAGAACTTGGTAGCAAGTTGGTGCAGATCTTAGTTTCGCAAATATGGCCATAAGAGAATGAGTATCAATTATCATGCCACTGCTGTTGGATGATTCTAATTATCTTGCATGGAAATCACGAATAAGAGTCTTTATTCAGGCACAGGGAACAAGAGCATGAAGCTCAGTATTACATGGTTGGACACATCCGATGATTACTAACAATAAGGTAGAGACAGTTCTAAAATATCTATTTGAATAGACAAGAGCAGAAGAAGAAAGAGCACTTCAAAACTCATAAGCATTGCATACAATTTTTAGTGTTGTTGATGAAGGACACTTCTCGATGATATCAGCCTGTGAATTAGCTAAAAAACCGTGGGATACGATGCAGACTATTTATGAAGGATCCAAATCTGTGATAGCGTCAAAACTACAAATGTTAACTGTAAGGTTTGAAGAACTGAAGATGGATGAAAATGAGACTATTGGAGACTTTTATGAAAGATTGCGAGATATAGCGAATCAGGCATATCAACTCAAGAAGAAATATTCCAATCTGAAACTAGTCAAGAAGATGTTGAGATCACTATCTCCAAGATTTATTCCAAAACTTGTAGCAATCGAGGAGGCTCATGACATCAATGACTTGTCATTAGAGAAGGTAATTGGAATTCTTACCAATCTCGAAATGAATTTGTTGAGGGACAATCAAGAGAAGAAGAAAGATTAGCATTGCAAGCCAAGATTGGTAAATTCATGACTCACTTAGAAGATGAATATTATGAGAATGAGGATACGGAGCTATTAACACGAGAGTTCAGTAAGAGGTTGAAGAGAGTGAAAAAGGACAGACCCGAGTTCAGGCAAAAAGACGGAAGCTCATCGAACAACAACTTCAAACAACAAGCCAAAAATTAAAAGGGAGAAAGAAAGGTAAAGAGAATTCAATGTCATGAGTGTCAAGGCTTCGGACATGTTCAAGTAGAGTATGCTAACATCTTGAAGAAGAGAAAAGGAAAATCTTATACGAGTACTTGAAGTGATAACGAATCTGGAAGTGACGAAGAAGTTGTGAATATTGATGTGTTAGTTACTTTGTACAGCAAAAGTCTAGTTACTTGTTTAATAGTAACCGGGAAGGAAGTAATTGAAGAAGAAAAAGTGAGTAAATCGAGAAATTTCGAGAAACACGCAAACGATTCAGCTCAAAGCTCAATCTCATATCATGACTATGATGGCAATACTTTAGATGATAAAAAGGAAGGTATTTATGAAGCTTATGAGTTAATGTACGAAAAATGGGTGAAAACATATAGGAAGAATAAAAGGTTGAAGGAAGAAAACTCCTTTATGAAGAATACTATTCAAGATTTGGAGAAAAAATTGATGTCAACTTTATATGAGCTTGATGAAGCTAGAATGAAATTAGTAAGTACCGAAAAGGGATTGAGAATGTTGAATGGAAACACAAAAAATAGAAAAGTTATTGAAAGTTGGTAAGGTTAAAGGAGATCTTCAAGGCATTGGGTATAAAGGTAAGTGCTCTAAAGTGAATGAGGAGAAAAATGATATATCCAGATCTGTCCGAGAAGAAGAAACATCAATGATAAGTCAAATTATTCTTATGTGATTTTAGGTTAAATTGGAATTAATTTGACTTATCTCTATATGAATTTGAAGCTTTATTTGGTTAGTTCTCACACATTTCAACTTTGTTGCTTGATAGGTACAAATGGATATATTTTCGGGGTGAAAGGCATAACTTTTATTGTGTATGTCAGATTAAGGTCATTTAAGGACTCTTTTAAAGAGGACTTCGAGTTCTACAACTTCTAAGAAGACTCCGAGGAGAGATTCTATCAACTGAATGGTCAAAAGTGCGAAATTTGTGAATTGGTGCATGTCCGTTTAACAGATATCGCTTGGAAAAATGCACTCCAAAGATCCGAAAAGATCTGTTTAACAGAAATTGCCTGAAAAAATGCACTTCTAGACCTGAGAAGGTTCACTTAATCAACATCATGTTCGTTTATCAGACATTGGCGGCCCAAACACGATTTGCTTTCCCCTTTTTAGTAAAAAACTAGGTTTCTTTGGATCCAAGACACTATATACTCATTTTGAAGACCTAATTGGGGGGCTAGACACTGAAAATGAGGTTACCATTTAAGAAGGCACAAAATAAGAGGAAGATAGGGAATTTTGGGGATTGCATCAAGGATTGGAAGCAACCTTGTCTTGTGTTCTTACTACTTTCTCTCTCTACTCTTTCTTAAATTTTGAGCATCTTTATGTGTATGGCTTTCGTTTATCATGTTCTGGAACTAAACCTCATTTAGGGTGAGGGATGTAGCCAATTTGGGGGATTGATTTGTATGTTATGGATTGATGGGTGTTGAATGAAAGTTCTTGGGTTATATTTATCTCTTTTGCATTTCACTATTGTTTCTATGCTTGATCTCCATAGATGCAATCTTAGGAATCATATGATGGACTAAGAGGTGAAGTATGATTTGTGCTCTAGGAAGATAAACAGCTTAGACTTAGAGATAGAGATATTCTAAACTAGTGTGATAACTTATGATTGCTTGTTCTTCATGGATTTGACTAGTTAGTTTACACATTGAGAGATGGTAATCAACTAGTTAGATGTTCTTATATAACTTGAGAGAGGATATGAGTAAGGTTGTGCAATCATTATTATAACCTAGCATTCAATCAATTTCATGATGTATTAATCAATCTCTTGAGTTGGTGAACCCCAAGCCCTAACTTGAAATCATCAAATTACCCTTGTTTGTTATTTTATTTAATTTTCATAATTTCTGGTCTAGCCAAATCCAATCATCTTTTAAGTTTATTGTCAAATTTGTTTAAGTAATTAGGATTAATTCGGTTGTGAGCATTTTAATTCTTGTGGGAGACAACTTTGGAATATTCAATTTGTAGGGACTAGGAATGATTCTGTGCACTTGTAGATTTTGTAGATCAAGTTTTTGGCGCTTTATTATTTTTATTTATTTATTTATTACCTTAAGTTTTATTCCATCATTTAATTTTGACCCTTGATCTTCATTTGATTTCAGGAGCTATATGCACTTAAGACATTCAAGAAGTTTGAATAACGACCAGTTTGTTGAGTTGAACCCTGAAATTAAACGAACTTGTCGAATGAACAACACCCAAAGAAGAAGAGAGATGACAAACAATAATCAATTTCCAGATTTGCATGAGGAACAAGATATGGGGAATGAGCAATTCCATGAAGGAAATCAAATTGAACCGGTTATTGTTAATCCTACGGTGAGAAGAATTAGGGATTATCATATGCCATTTATTGCGAGCAACCCCTTTTGCATTCGATTAACTTCAGCAGTAAGGAATTATAAGCTGAAGCAGATTCATTTGTCGATGTTACCACAATTTAATGGGATGCCTAGTGAAGATGCTCTAGCCTTTATAAGGGATTTCTTTACGACGGTTCAAACTCTTCCGTTGTATGGATTGTCTGAGGATGAACTAAGGGTAAGATGTTTTCCTTAATGCATGAAAGGATTAGTAAGAAATTGACTGTTGAGTTTAGAGGTGGACTCCATTGATACTTGGGATAAGGTAATGGAGACATTCATGATGAAGTGGTACCTAGCTCATAAAACCCTTGAACTCTGAAAGATGATACGTTGGTTCTTGTAAAAGGACGGAGAAAATTTTCATGAAACATGGGAACGGTTTAATGATCTCCTTAACCAATGCCCTCATCATGGATTAGACATGTACTCGTTAACTCAGTTCTTCTGCTATGGTCTCACTGATTACAACCAAACTCTGGTGGATTTGAATGCTAGGAGGAATATTAGTGACCTAAGTTCCTAAGAGTTGTGGAATATTTTCAAAAAAGTCACAGAGAATTCACATTGTAAGGTGACAAGGAGCAAAGCTATTACTTTGAATGAAGTGGGTTCCAAATCTGACATGGCCTACCAAGTTGTTGAGATTAATAAGAAGTTGAATTTGTTAGTGAACGATAATAAGTCTAGTAGGGATCCCTGTACTCTTTGTGTTAGATTTGGGTACACAATAGCTAGTTGTATGAATATTGAGGTAACACTGATAGGGGAAGTGGTAAACTATGTAAACAATGGTAGATAAGGTCAGAGATTTGATCCTTTCTTAAACACTTACAATGAAGTCTGGAAATTTCATCCGAACTTCTCATGGAAAAATCAAGAGGTTACAAAACCATTGAGACCATCGGGGTTCCAAGCACCACTAAAGCAGCAGTACTCATCCTCTTCATCTTCTGCACTACAATAATTCCCTTCACTGTGGGAGAAAAAGGTGGATCGGCTTGAAGATATGTTTTCTCAACTAATGAGCAAGATGCATCAAAGTACTGAAGCTAGCGCTTAGGCCATGAATAGAATGGAGCAAAATATTCAGTCAAAGCAAGCTGCCATCAGAAATTTAGAAGTGCAAATTAGTCAAGTGGCAAAAGAGGTAACTGAAAGAGGAAAGGGGAAGCTACCTAGCAATACACAAGTAAATCCGAAGCAAGATTGTATGGCAATGATTTTAAGGAGTGGTAAAGTAATGGAAGGTGTGGTTCCTAAAGAGAAGAAAGCCAAGGGCGGTGAAAGTGAGAACTTGGGTGAAGGCAAAAAGCCAAAAGAAACAACAAAAAAGAACAAGTCTTTACCAAGTCCAGATTTTTTCTTTGTACCACCCATACCATACCCTCAAAGGATCAAGAAGAAGCATAACGATTCCAAATTTCACAAATTCCTTGATCTCTTCAAGAAGATTCAAATCAATATCCCTCTTACTGAAGCTCTCGTTGAGATGCCTGCATACACTAAGTTCTTAAAGGAAATCATCTCCAACAAAAAGAAGCCTGAGAATTTTGCTATGATAGCCTTAACTGAGGAGTGTAGTTCTATTTTACAAAATAAACTACCCCCAAAGTTAAAGGATCCAGGGAGTTTCACTATCCCTTGTCACTTTGGTGAATCTAATGTTTTTCAATGTTTATGTGACTTAGGTGCAAGTATTAATCTTATTCCCTTGTCTCTCTATAACAAGTTGGGAATTGGTTAACTCAAACCAACTACAATTTCATTGCAACTTGCTAATAGATCAATTCGATATCCCATTGGTATAGTTGAGGATTTACTGGTGAAAGTTGGTAAGCTTATAATTGCAGCTGATTTTGTTGTGCTTAAGATGGAGTCTGATATGCAGGTTCCTATAATTTTAGGAAGACCATTATTAGCTACTGGTGGAGCATTGATTGATGTTTCGGATGGTAAGCTAACTTTGAGAGTGGGTGATGAGGAAGAGGTGTTTAACATTTTCAAGGTTTTAAGGGGTCCCTCTTTCGATAAAGTCACCTATAGGATAGATGTAATTGATTCTCTTATATTTGAATCTATTCCTGAACTAATGTGTGATGATGCTTTAGAAACATGCCTAACTTTAGGAATAGATGAGAATGAATTGGACAATGAGTTAGTGAACTATGCATATAGATTGCAAGGCAATGGTTTTAGGTATAGACCCCAAATTGAAGAATTGGGCCCTCCTAAACCCAAATTGTTACCTTCCATATTGAGCCCACCAAACCTTGAACTAAATCAACTTCCAATTCATTTAAGATATGCATTTTTGGGAGAATCAAATATATATCTGGTTATCATTTCCTCTTCTTTGAACTCCTCTCAAGAGGAGAAGTTATTAAGGGTGTTACATGAACATAAATTGTCTATTGCTTGGAATATTGCTGACATAAAGGGAATTAGCCCTTCTATTTGTGTTCACGGGATTCTAATAGAAGAAAACCACAAACCTAGTGTGGAAAGTCAGAGGAGGCTCAATCCTAACATGAAGGAAGTTGTGCGATCTGAGGTACTTAAAATACTTGATGCAAGAATTATCTATCATATTTCTGATAGTTCGTGGATAAGTCCTATGCAGGTGGTGCCAAAGAAGGGTGGCATAACTGTTGTTTCTAATGATAGGGATGAATTAATTTCCACTAGGTTTGTGACAGGGTAGAGGGTCTGTATTGATTACAGAAAATTGAATGCAGCAACTAGGAAGGATCACTTCTCTCTTCCCTTTATTGATCAAAATTTATAAAGATTAGCGAGGCATGATTATTATTGCTTTTTAGATAGTTATTCAGGTTATAACCAATCTCAATAGCCTCAGAGGACCAGGAGAAAACCACCTTCACGTGCCCCTATGGTACATTTGTGTATCATAGGATGCCCTTCGGCTTATACAATGCTCCCGCCATTTTTCAACGTTGCATGATGTCTGTATTCTTCGACATGGTGGAGACTATAATTGAGGTATTTATAGACGATTTTTCTATTTTTGGTTCTTCTTTTGATGCATGTCTGTTCAATCTAGAACAGGTTCTAAAAGGTGTGAAGAAACCAATCTCGTGTTGAATTGAGAAAAGTATCACTTTATGGTACAAGAAGGAATCATCCTAGGCCATAAAATTTCCAACAATGGAATAGAGGTGGATTTGACGAAAATAGAAGTCATCAACAAGCTGCCACCTCCCAATTCGGTTAGAGCGATAAGGAGTTTTCTTGGACACGCCAAGTTCTACTGCAGATTTATTAAGCATTTTTCCAAGATTTCTCAACCTTTGTGTGCTTTATTGCAAAAGGAAGTTCCTTGTGAGTTTACCGATGAATGTCTTTGTGCTTTTAACAGGTTGAAGAAGGAACTTACCTCGGCTCATATAATGGCTGCACTGTATTGGAATCTCCCTTTTAAGCTGATGTGTGATGCTAAAAACTATGCACTTGGGGCTGTCTTAAAGCAAAAATAGGATAAGAAATTACATATCATTTATTACGCTACCAAAGTTCTTAATGACGCTCAAATTAATTATGCTACTACAGAGAAAGAATTGCTAGCAGTAGTTTTTGCATTCGATAAATTTAGATCTTATCTTGTTGACTCCAAAGTCATTGTTTACACTGACCATTCTGCTTTGAAATACTGCTCACAAAGAAAGATGCAAAACCAAGATTGATCAGATGTATTTTACTTTTGCAAGAATTTGACTTAGAAATTCGAGATAAGAAAGGGTCTGAAAATTCAGTAGCTGACCATCTTTCGTGACTGGAACAAGGAAACAAGCTGGGAGAGGAACCGATTAAGACACCTTCCCTGATGAGAATTTGTGGTCTATTAAGGAAAATGTCCCTTGGTTTACTGATCATGTCAATTTTCTGGTGTCTGACATTATTCCTGATAATTATTCATACCATAAGAGAAGAAAATTCTTATCTGACGTAAGGAACTACTTTTGGGAAGATCCGTTGCTCTTTAGAAGATGTGCCGATGGGGTGATCAGAAGATGTGTACCCAATGAAGAGATGCGATCAATTCTGCATCATTGCCATGCTTCTCTGTATGGAGGACACCATAGGGCTAACAAAATAGCGGCAAAGATTTTACAATCCATATTTTATTGGCCGATTGTCATTAAGGATGGTAAGACTTTCGTCATGACTTGTGATAAGTATTAGAGAATGGGAAACATTGGCCGAAAGCACAAGATGCCTCAGTCAGGGATTTTAGAAATGGAACTCTTTGATGTATGGGGTCTGGATTTCATGGGACTGTTTCCAGCATCTTTTGGCAATGAATACATCTTTGTGGTGGTTGATTATATGTCCAAGTGGGTGGAAGCCACAGCTCTATCAAACAACACTAGAGCTAGTGTTGTCAAATTTTTCAGGAAGCACATACTCTTAAGGTTTGGTGTTCCAAGAGCTATAATTAGTGATAATGAGTTACATTTTCATAACCACCAGTTTAAATCTCTCTTGTCAAAATATGGGTGCCATTTTAAGTTTAGAACCACCTACCGCCCTCAAACTAGTGGGCAAGTTGAGGTATCTAACTGAGAAATTAAGCAAATTTCGGATAAAACTATTAATATCTCAAGAAAGGATTGGGCATTGGAGCTTGATGACGCTCTTTGGGCATACAAGACAGCATACAAGACTCCCTTAGGGACGTCTCCTTATCGGTTAGTTTTTGGGAAATCTTACAATCTTCCGATTAAAATTGAGCATAAGGCGTTGGCAATTTGGAAGTTGAATTTTGATCTCAAGGAAGCTGGCCAAAGGAGGCTAATGGAGTTGAATGAGCTAGACGTATTTCGCCTTGAAGCTTTTGAGAATGTTCGCATATACAAAGAGAGAACTAAGGCCTTCCACGACAAGCATATCCTTTGGCGAGAATTTAAACCTGGTAAGAAGGTTTTGTTATTTAATTCCTGTTTGAAATTGTTCCAGGGAAATTACAATCAAGATGGTCGAGACCTTTCATGGTGACAAAGGCATACCCACATGGAGCTGTGGAGATTAGAAGGGATGATCAAGCGCCCTTTGTGGTCAATAGGTAACGACTTAAGCGTTATTTGGAGGGAGAAATGATTGGATGTATTTCCACCGTCAAATTCCAAGGTTGACATCAAGATGGCCGAGTCTAGCTAAGGACATTAAATTTAGCGCTTATTGGGAGGCACCCCAATGTTTCTAACTCTTTTTTTATTTTTGAAATTTTCAATCTTTGTCACATCTTCTTATTCTAGTTGTTTTGTGTGCATAGGGATAGTGTTTGCGAGACACCACAATGGAATCTTCCAATAACATGAGGAATAGCATGCTGACAAATCTTCAAACCTAAAGGTGAGACTCATGTTAAGTGTGGAGGAGGTAAGTGGTACTGTCTCTTTGTTTTATTTAGATGTTCTTTCATTTTTAGCACTCATACATCAAGCATGTAGTCCTAGGATATCATTGAATGGTTAGAAGGAACAAAAGAAGAGTGGATAAGGTGAGAAAAGCTTGGAAAAAGCTAAGAATTTCCGTTTAATGGACATAATGTTCGTTTAACAGACATCAGACACAACAAAGTGCAAACTGACCCGTAAAGGTCCGTTAAATAGACATTGATGTCTGCTTAACGGACCTACAACTTTAGAACAGTCCGTTTAGCAGACATCATGTCTGCTTAACGAACATGCATCTTCCAAACATACATGACCCGTAAAGGTTCGTTAAACAGACATTGATGTCCGCTTAATGGACATTGTTTAATTCCAGAATTAAAACCCTTCCTTCCTTTTCTTTTCCCACACTTTTCTCTCTCCCCTACGCCGTCGTCTGTCGCCCTGTCTTCTCTCTCTTCCACCTTCACCCACCCCAGCCCTCCTAGCATAAAATCCTCAGCCATTTTCATCTTCTCACTTCCTTTGCTTTCCCATCCCTCTTAAAAACTCCATTCTAGGCGAAGTTTCTCCAACCACATGCTCCTCTAGCAAGCTCTCTCTCTCCCAAATGAATTCGAAGGAGTTCCTTGAGATTGGGGGGAGAAATACACACCAAATCCACTTCAAGGCTGTTGGGTAAGTGCTCTTCATTGTTATTGAGTTGAGAAAGGGGTTGTTGCATTTGTTGGTTGAGATTCAGATTTTGTGATTGATTGTGAGTTGAATTGAATTGAATGGTGGGTTGAGATGGGTTGAAGTATTGATTGTGTTATTAAATTTGAAAGATATTGAGATTGATTTGATGTGTGAATTTTGATTGGGCTGAAATGTTGGAATGTGTTTTTGCACGTAAAGGGGTTTGAGTGGAATTGAATTGTGGATTAAGATTGAATTGAAATTTAGGATTGATTTGATTGAAGTGTTGGGTTGAATTCAGAAAGAATAGTAGTTGTGTGGTTGACGTTGTGGTTGGTTGAGATTGAAGAGATTTGGCTAGTGGAGAGTTTTGAGATTGAATTTGATTGTGAAGCTACCATACAATGTCAAGGTTTAAGCAATCCGCGAGGAAGAACACCGGCCAATGGTAGAGCTGATTGATGAAAAGTGTCATATAAGGGCGAACTTAGACAAGTTCCATTAGGGCAAGTTGTTGACTCTCAAGGGTGCCTATTACCCGGAGGCTGTCAAACAATTCTACACCAATCTTAGTGTAGTAGCTGGGAAACAAACACTGGGGCTCACCTCAAGAGTCTATAGGGAAGAGGTAGTGATAATTGAGGAGCTAATTTGTAGCCATTTAGAGTTATCGATGGGAGGAAATGTCCCATCTTTTGACAAGAGGGCCAGATGTTCATATGATAGCATGTAGGAAAAGCACGATGCTCTGGATCAACTCGGGATTTGAGCTATATGGCGCCCGACAAATCAACGGTACTTTATGCACTGCAAATATTTGGATATAGCCCCGAGGCTGCTAGCTTTCTTGTTGGCACATAATGTAATGCGAAAGGCCAGTGACTCTAGATACCTCCGAAATGAAGACTTATTCATTTTGGATAAGAAGTTCTTTTATGATGATCAATTCCAAGGCATTGCTGCAGTTAAGATGATGATGACTTCGATGTGGAAAGTAGTCCACCACAAGTCCGAGACAAAAGCATTCGTATTTTCAGTCTTATTAAGCCAATTGTTTCATCATCTCAAGGTCATTAAAAGAGATGAAGCAGTGGCTTATACCACTGAGGGGGATGTCATAGATGCTAACAAGATGTGGGAATTCGAATACCAGGACAATGCCCCTCATAGGTGGATCAATCCACATCAGGCAAGGCGCAATCCAAATGCCCCTGCTGCATGACAACCAAAAGCCCCTCCTGCTTCAGGAGATACTCCGACTCTGGTTCAGATACAAGCAGACATTCGAGGCCTTCAAGTAGAAATGGACAATCTCACGACTTCGCAAGCAAGAATGGAAGAAATGTTGAAGGCTTTTATGGAGCAGCAACAACCACCACCACCAGGACAATAATAGCATAGGATCGTAGGATTACAGTTGTATTAAACTCACATGCATGTAAAAGTGCATTTTACCTAGCTTTGATTTTGCGTTGGTACATTGTAGAACTAACTTAAGTTTTATTTTGATTTAGCTCCATATTTTGTGAATTTGATGGGAGATACGAACTTTCAGGGTACGAAATTAAGCAATCCACTCTTTCAGGGGGTTTCTCTACCTTTACTATGCTTTCGGTTAATTGCATTGATTTTTCTTTATCTTTCCTAACATGAGGACAATGTGGCTTTTAAGTGTGGGGAAGGATAAATTGATAGTAGTTCATACCTTGTCTTCCATTAAATCATTCTACAATTGCCAAATGAAATGAAAAAATGGTGTAATTTGACATCTTTCACATTCTAATTGTCATTATAATTTAATTTAATGAGTTAATTGCATTGTGAATAAGATTGATCTTGAATAAGATGCATAATATGATTAAATGGATTACATACCTTGTCACAATAGGATGATATAATGTTAAATTGATTGAATGAGCATGCTATTGAATGAGTAAACATCACTAAGTGAGCTAATTTGAGCTTAAAGGATTGCACTCAATTCTACTTTTCTTATAAGCGATACAATTTTCTCTTCCATGTGTGTTTACTTCTAGAACTTGCATTGCATCTCTTCGAGGTTACATAATCATGTTATGGTATATTCATGAAAGTGATAAAAGGCACTAAGATTGAGCTTGATCTAAATAGCTAACCATTTCTATACATCAATCCCCTAGTAAACCCTTTGTGCCTAGTGATTGTATTTGAGCCTTTTTCTTTGTAAACCTATTCCAAAGAACCTTGAACCAAGAAAAACAAGTTCACCCTTGTTCAATGGTTAGTAGAGCTATTAAGGCTACGCATTTAATATGTTTATTGATAGGTATAGAAAGGAAGAAGTGTGGGGGTGTTTTTTTAATGGTAATTGAAGAAGCATGCTGTCAAAAACAAAGCAAAAAAAGAGAGATAGAAAAAGAAAAAGAAAAAGAAAATGTGATAATAATAAATAAAGTATGTTTACTTCAAATTTTAAGGTGAAGGAATAAGGGAAATTATGACAACAGAGTTGGTAGGGGTTCATCATCATGATGGTAAAATCTGTGATTTCTGCTCTACTGATTGTTCAATATTTGAATTCCTATCCTTTCTTTCATAACCCACTTTACCCCTTAGCCCCTGTTGGGACCCAATCCGGAGACCGGATCCCAACCGAAAAACGTATGCGAAAGAAACGAAGAACAAAGCGAAACTCCAAAATGAAAGTGGAAGCAAATCGAAATCGAAATTGAATACGAACGAATATGAATCGAATCAAAGCAAAGAAACGAAACATAAGGCGAAATCAAATCGGATGCGAATCGAATCACAAATCAGAAGCGAAAGACTCGAAAGCGAAAACATAAATTGGAAGGCAAAGCGAACGAAAGCGAAACGAATCAAAGACGGAACCAAAATTGAACCCGACATCCGAACACAATTATCGAAGAAAACGTTTGCGTTGGAAACCTTAAGACATTCTAAATCCAGTATATTTTTTTTTCTTTTTCTTATAACCATCTTGTTTCAAACTCATGCAAATCCATACAATTTCCCTTTTCTTGGAAATATCCTCAATCAATTTCTCAATTCATAACAAACTTCTTAACAATCATATAAGTCCCATAATCCATCTTTTAAACATCTAATTCTTATTTTTATTCTTTTTCCACTTATTATCTAACAAAATTTCAGCAGCATAACGGCTGCATTTTGACTAACCCAAACCTGCAAAGTGTTTAAAATACACTTCTAAAATATATCCCAATCAATCATACAATCATCAAAATCCACCGAACCCTCCGTCCGGGATCTCAGCATAGACAAACGCAAATCTAAACCTAACACTTCCATAATTCATCTGTCAAACATCTTATTATTCTTACTTTTCTTTTGTCCTAAAACAATCACACATATCCATATACAATCATAATTCATATATCATAAGCATACCGTATCATTCCCATACATCACTCACTATGCTAGTTCCTATACAAATCCATACTTCAATTCCATACTCTAATAGCAAACAAAAGTGGCACTTTCAAGCCACGGTACAAAACCAATTCAAACCCAAACCGATCATATTCATATACAATCATAATTCATATTCCAAAATAAATACATTTCAAACCTTAATGGCATTTTCAAGCCATATACAAAACTAAAATCCCAAATGCATAAAACACAAGACAAGTACGATCGAACAGAGGCCTTGACTTCCTTTCATCCAATCTCCTGCTCGAAACCTAGAGATGGGGATGAAAGCGGGGGTGAGCTTATAGCTCGTGGGTAACAATTTATAACAAATAAATAACAAAACCTTTAACAACACTTTTCTTTTCTTTTCTTGTAGAAACTTTGTTTGAAGCCCATAAAGCACATTTTCAAAAGTTCTTTTCTCGTAGTAGTTGAAATCACAATTTCCAAAACATGGATGCATCAATCATAACATTTCACAATGCAAATGCACACATAACGGCTCGAGAGTTCCGTGGAACAAAACGGGTAAACCAAAATTTATACCGTGAACAAAACGAGTCTGATTTCTCAGGATCTCGTGGCCTCAAACGGGCAGCCGGGAGAAGGCTATGCGTCGACGTGTACGTGACTAACGAAACGTTCCTCTCTTGCCCACACAAAAGCACATATCATGCTCAAATCAATTTATCGAATGCTCTGTTCCGAATATACAAAATGCCATGAAATCTTTCAATGCATAACACAAGTGTCTTTTGCAATTCATCAAAAGTTCATGTATCGAATCAAAAATGATTTTTCTTTTTAAATCATTCATACAATGATGCAACGTTTATGATGCAATTTAAATCAGAAAATCTCTTTGTTTAAAGAAAGTAGTAGTGGCTTATAAATTCTACTATAAACAGGTACCCACCTCATTTCCGTGCTTGAAGCTTGCCCAATGCTTCAATTCTCCAAAGCCTTTCTTCTTTCCTCCAATATAAAATTTCCTAAGCCATAAACATCCAAATTCAACATCATAAAAATCATAATCCTCAAAATTAACTATAGGAAACCCAAATTCATCACTTTTCCAAGCTATCTAAAGCAAGAATTTCTAAAAT
>JANIJH010227643.1:0-21512 GCA_024520975.1 Erythroxylum areolatum
TTAAAAAACTTATAGATTAAGGTATCTTTATACTGCAGATGTCAGTAGTAGACATGTAAACTATTTTTATCTTATCTAAAAGAAAGTCATTTCATCTTAGTTCTTCTCCCAACTGATGATTATTTCATTACATTTTTATATTATTTTTTATTTAACTGTCATGTTAAATTTTGCCCTGCGTATAAATTCACTGGGCACTTTCACTGTGCATTTGCGCAGTGTTAACCTGCTAGTATACATATCAAGGGCCACGATGGTAGTTGACCTTATGTGGCATGCCTAGGTTGCTAAACTTAACATGAATATAATGTTTATTTGACGGTGTTATTATTTTTAGAACAAATTGCTCTATTTTAGAAATGTTGGGGGGTTAATAGTATCACAAACAATGGAAACACTATCTTAGACTTTTTGCCAAATATTAGAGCACAAATTGGACATTTCGCTAATAGAAAAACATTGTACTAAATTTGGAAGAGTAAATGAAAACAAAAAATATATAGTAGGACCGCACAAGTTTTTAGAGTGTCATTTTTAAAAAATTTATTATAGATTTTGACATTTGATTTTACTTTTAAATATTTCAATAAAAGAAATATTTTAAATAGGAAAATTTACTATTTACAAATATGCTTGATTTAAATTTTCATTAATATTTATATATTAATTTCATAAAATATATTAATTTTATTTCTATATATTTTTAGCAATAAAAAGAAAATAAAATAAATGGTAGTTCCCTTAATAATATGATAGAGTGAAATAGATTATTTGACTTAAAAATAATTGGTAAAATTCTTAACATTAAATCAACACCTTTATATGATTACAAAAATATAAATTAGTATAAGCAAATTCAAGGTACAAAATCTTAAACAATAATAAAAGATATAACTAATTAATTATAAACAACTAAACAAGCATCATTTAAATTTATAAATAAAAGAGAGGGAAAATCTATAATTTTGTAATGGTTTCATTCGTTTTAAGCTTTGGTCCACTCTTTAATTCAAATTTAAGAATTCAATCAGTTATTGAATCTCATTTAATGGTTGGATATCAAATCATTATAACAACTTTCGTGCTTTTTATTAAGAATTTGTTAAGAACTCTCTTCTTCAGTTTTGGAAACAATCATACAAACTCAATAATCACTTTTTTATAAGAATACTAAACTTTTAATATTATAATTCAACTATAACGTCATAGCATACAGGATCATTTTTAGATCAATATTTTATATATTTATCTATATAAGTAATCCAAAAAATAATTTTTGCTTGCTAAAGCTTAAGCAGTGATTGGTAGTTGAATGGACCTTCCAAACACTGAAAAAAATTAGTTGTTTGAATGAGTTACATCTAACTCAAATTGATCAATTGTTGTAGTCAATCGGCTAATCAACTCTTAGGCAAGCTAACCAATTATACTATATAAGTTTAGGTCTTTAGTGTCTTTCAACTAGGTCAAACACATAAAACTATTATCTACTCAGGGAATATCTTGAACTCTTTCCCTTCCTTTTTCTTATATAATCATCCATCTAACATTAATTCTAACTCTTAAAATTTTTTAATTTTGTATATAATAGGTGATTTTTTCCACTTAATATTGTTCATAATAATCCTACTCCATATAATTCCTCAACTTTTTGAAGGATCATATGCTTACCTTCAAATTTTTAATTTTTATTTGAACATTATCAAACATATTAAAAAGCAACATTTTATCCTATCAAATATTGATATAAAATTGATTTAATTTAATAGTAAATATTTAGAGTGGACACAGTTAATTATAAGGTTGTGTGAATGATTGTGTCCTTAAAAAACTCTTCAAAATTGAGCATAAACATGTTCCCGTGGGCTTACAAGGGGTAGTGGACATGACTATATATATAAGTGTGTTCACCTTCACACAGGTGAAACATCTTCAAAGTCATACATCCTCACAAGGACTTACACATTCCTTCACTCAGTTGTGTACACGACATGTATGGGCATGTCCTTCATTAACATATGTTTATCCCTAAAAATAGCTTTAATTCTTCTATTTTCTATCATGATTTAGCCCTAATTCTTCTCCTTTTAATCCATAAAGGAAATTAAGATCTAGCAAGACATTAAAAACAAAAAAATTACCAAAAATAATAAAACTCTTAAATATTCAAGCAAAACACACTAAATATGGTAATAAAAATATAGTCTATTAATCATTTAGCAAACTTTCCCACATTTAAGTTTTTGCTTGTCCACAAGCAAATTATGGTCTAAATCATTATAATTAAAAACATTAATTCCTTATTAACCTTAACATGTCCTTTCACACTCTAAATTATCATATCATATGCACCAAATTAGCCTACAATTATACTTTAACTATCTTAGAACAAATTTTAATAAGACAATATCAATAACAATCACATTGATAATCTTTCTAAAATCAAAAGCAAAAATTGCACACCCTAATAAAGGATGCACGCAATGCGTTTAAAATGTTTAGGGTAAAAAATATAACAAACTCTCAAATAATTATGTAAGAGGATTTTTAACCATAAGCTTGCAATAAAATTACATCTCTACCATTAATAAGTAAACTAGAAACAAAACCAAAAGGCGTTTTAAATAAAATGCAATGAAGCTGAGGTGAAGGTATGGTAGGGACAATTAAAAGGGTAATAATGTGAAGAAGTATAGTAGGGATAATTAAAATGGTAATAATGTGAAGAAAATTTACATAAATAATATTACATAAACTGTGTTCTTCATGGCATAGGTCTTTCAAGCAAAAGTTCATTGATATAACAATACTTTTTCTCACTCTCTAAGCTTTTTTTTCTTTTTAAAATGCTCACAACAAATAATTTTCAACTTAAACTTCAAGCAACTTTAGACAAAATATCGAATTTTAATAATAATATATGTTACGGGAAGAGGTGATAAGTGCAATGAAATAATTCTTCCAAAAGGAAAAAATATTGAAGGAATGGAATAAGACCTTTGTAAGCCTTATTCCTAAGCACCTCAATGCATGCTAGGTTAAGGAGTTCAGACCCATTGCATACTACATCTTATAAAAGATCATTACCAAAGTACCAGCAAACAGATTAAAGAATAGTATGAAGACTATCATTAGCCAAACCCATAGTGCATTTGTTAGAGGAAGGTCAATTGAGAATAATATTTTCCTATGTGAAGAACTCCAATAAGGGTATAACACCAAGGCAAATTTGTATAATCAAAATTGATTTAGCCAAAGCCTATGACTTAATCAATTGGAACTTTTAAGAACACACTCAAATCAGCTGGATATCCTCTGAAGTTTGTGTAGTGGATTTAGGAATGTGTCACAACATCTACAATTGCAATTTTAATGAATGGAGATCTAACTGAGTTGATAAAAAATAGAAAAAGGGCTTAGGCAAGGGGATACCATATCCCTTACCTATTTCTTTTAGGGATGGAGGGGTTGTCAACCTTAATAAAGGAAAACAATAGAAATTCCCTATAGTTTCATTTCTAATAAGGTTACAAAAATGTTAAGCTAATACATCTTTCTTTTGTAGATGATATTCTTTTGTTTTACAAGGCAAACTAACAATCCATAAATACCCTTATCTAAGTAATTGAAGAGTTCAAAGAAGTTTTAGGGCTTAGAAGCAACCCCAACAAATGCAACTTCTACTTGTCATTAAGTGCTAGAAGTGAAGCAACAATAAAAACCATTTGCAACTTTTACTTGTCATTAGGTTCTAGAAGTGAAGTAGCAACAAAAACCATTTAGATGGGCATGAAGCAGGGCTCCTTGCCTTTCAAATGTCGAGGAGTTCCAATTTTGTAGAAGATGACCAATTCTACAAATTGAAAGCTATTGATGGATAAAATCCATAAGGGGATTAGTCTATATTGAACTACCTTGCAAATTACTAGATCAGTCACATTGCACTCCCTAAGAGAATTTTAAAGGAAATTAACAAGAAGTTGATGGACTTCATATGGAATGGATTAAACCTTAGCAATAGGAAAGCCAAAGTAAGCTGGGATTTGATATGTTAACCTAATCTTCAAGGAGGGTTAGGGGTAAGTTTAGGTAGATCAATAAATAAGATCAACCTAGCCAAAAAGTTGTGGTGGATTTGTAAACAAAAAGAACTCTGAGTAAGGTGGGTACATTGTGTACACTTAAAAGAAAATAGTATTTAGTGTTTAGGAATTAAGCAGAACATGTCTTGGAACCTTAGACCGATATTGAAACTAAGAAGTGGATGCAAGACATGATTGTTAGCAGAATTGGGAATGAGAAGTCTACATTCTCTTAGTTTGACAATTAGATATTGGACCTTTGTATCAGGTATCTATGATTAACCTGAATACTAGAGTTAGAAAACTTGTTAAAAAGAACAGATAGGAATGGCCTTTTCACAAAAGAAAAATAGTGGAAGCTATAATGAGGAATATGCCAAATTTCTATAAAGATAGGGATGATAAGGTACCGTGGATCGCAGATAGATCGAAGAACTTCAACTAAAAGATGCAAAATTTAACTAAAGGAAGATCTAACCAAAAGGGTGAGTTGGAACAAACTTGTATAGGATGTTGACAAACTCCCAGCACATGTGTTTATTCTCTGGATGGAGATATCTGGAAAACGTACAACTAAAGACATGATTAAGTATCATATTGAATCTTATGATTGTGAGTTCTGCAATTACCAAATGGAATCTATGGAACACATATTGATAAACTACTTGTACACGGTGGAAATCTAGAGGAAAATACAGACAATTTTTTATGTAAACCTAACTACACAAAGCTAGAAAGACTTGATAGAGAGGTCAACAACCTTAAAAGTGGGGACTGATGTAGACTACAAAGCATTGTAGATTAGCATAGTTGCAATGGTGTACTACATATGGCAAGAGAGAAATAGAAGGGTGTTTAGAAGAGTAATCGACAAGTTGGATAAGCTATTTCGTAAGATTTTTCTACATTGCAGGCTTACTCCAATAGCAAGAGGGATTGCAGTGAAGCTCTCACCAAATATGAGAAGAAGATGTCAACTTGACTAAGTAGGGTAAATCAATTTGTAGTTAGCATACAAATGTTTAGATATCATAAGTTTAACATGTAAACCATTGAGTGCTCCTCTTTTTGCTAGAGCACTTTTGAAATTTGTTATTGTTGTATTTTACCCAAACGCAATATAATACATTAAAAAATTCTAAAAAATTGACAATCACTATGTACCAATAATCATAAACATATTAGACCTTCTCTTTAAAATTATTTAATACAACCTAAGTTTTAAGCAATCAAGTAAATGCAAATCCTTTATAGTTTAAAAATGGATGAAAAATTTTCAAGAAAAATGGGGTAATTGTCTATTAATATGGCTATAATCAATTAAAGAAAAGGCTAAGTCTCAGAAGTGGTTACTTATAAGGGATAAAATAAAAATAGGCTAAAACAAAGGGTAATCTAAATGCCTTTATTATTTTGTTGCCTCTAGTTTAATAATGTTATCTTAACATGAATAATAAAAGCAAGTTCTAGAATCATACAACTATGATAAATACACAACAAAGAATAATAAAGCAAAGTATGTAACATATTGCTATTAGGCTCAAAAGCTCACTTTTAGGTTTCATGTGTGTAAATAATATGGAATTTTCATTTATGTTAACTATCTAAGTGATTACTAAAAAAATGGCTTACAAAAGAAAGTATAATCCAACTTTTGTCCTCTTACATACCAATTTAAAAAAATATATGACTTATAGAAGAATATCTAATCCAACATCCATCCTTTTACATACAAATTTAGCTTATAATTAATAATAACTTAAAGTGTTTGAAAAATATTTTTAACTAAATTAGGATGTTAGTTAATAAGAATAAACAATAAAGATTATAATAAGCTTAAGAAATTTCATAAATTTCTTTAAGATTTCCATTAACCCCTTCCCCACACTTAAAATTGTATATTATCCATAATATACACATTAAAATACTTAAAAACACAATATCAAGGAAAACATAAAAGTGGGTAAGGCATAATGATTTTGTACTTCCTTGAATAATATATTATACAATTTATCAATTCATTGTAGTTTTCACCATATATTAAGTATAATCATCCTTGAAAAAGAGAAACAAAAGGGGACAAAAAGGCAAAAAGTAAATAAAAGAAGTAAATAGCAATGAACTGAAAATAAAAAAAGTAATAACATTGCACTAATAAAGTTTAACAGGGTTAAGCCATTGCTAACTATTAAAATAAAACAAAACAAAATGAATATAAATAATATAATAAACTAATAATAAAGATGTAATTAAAAGAAACAAAATAAAACCTAATTGACCATTCAATATTGCTTTTGTATTTGTCAATTGTATAGTGAACTGGGAATGTCTCTGCCCTCTATGTCCTCCGATGATGCTATTCAAGTGGATGATGATGGCCCAACTCTAGTCGGTAGAGGTGGTACCTCGAGTCCAAGGTGGCCAGCCATCCTGCTTAGCCCCTTCTCCATCCATTTATTGTGTGTTTGTAGTTGCATCACACGCTCCACCAACTCTCGCTCGTGGTCTGCCTTCTTAGGAGTTAGTATTCAAATAAGCCTTTCACATTATAAAAATCAGTTTAATTAACCATCAAATAAGTAGAAATACTAACTTTCTTCAAGTTTTATTAACCTAAGACTTTGTAGGATTTTCTTTTGTTAATTAAGCTTAATCCCTTATGATTTAACTTTTTTTCAACTTATTCCATATAGTTTAATAGTTTACATTGACAATCTTATAGTAAGACTCGTCATCTCTAACCACATTATCATTAATTAGATGTCAAAACATATAATAAAATATAAGTATAATCATGTTATTGCAGCTAAACTTACTAAAGTGGATCCTTGCCTAAACTTCTTCTCCATGTTAGATAAGTGGACATTGTTTACATGGATGAAAAGCCTATTAATGCATGATTTCATCTTATTCTCTCCCATTCTTAATACAAAAGCCTTCAGACAAGAACTCACACGATGTTATGCTTTATTGGGAAAGAACTAATAAAAGAAAACTTTGAAGCTCTATTCTGTCATACATAATCCTAATATGTTGCTATTTAAATTCATTAGTGGAAGACCCAAAATCAATTGATGAAGTTAAATTATTATAATTTCATTGCAGGTCAATTAACAATCTTTATTTATTATCTTTTGTTCATTTGATTTATTTGTTTGGATATACTATACATAATGAGATTTCTCTTGTTTTCAAAGTTTTTTAAACAAAATGCTAGCCATTTTTAGTAGGATTGGGGCATAATTTTTATCTATATCTCTTACTAGTTGCTTTAGGTTAACTAACAACCAATAACCAATGCTAATTTAGAGACATTAGTCAGTATTTAATGTCATTCTATTTTATGTTATACGATGGGAGGTGATAGGCAAATTTATTAAAATTTTAATGTTATTTAAATGTAATATGGACCAACATGTGCAAGTTAAATGCTTGTAGGATTAACTAAATGGAAATATTGTATAAGTAGCTCTTTTAATGTTCCTAAAAATGTGTAAGTTATTTGTAATTATGGATTAGAAAGTTCACTTACGATCTGTTGGACAACAAAGAATATCAAGAGGAGGTTTTATAATTGTAGAAGAAATAGAGTATGTTAATTATGTATTGATTTGTATTCATTTGCTTTTTTAGTTATTTAATTTGATTTTGCGAATAATAAAACATATTTTGTTATGTATGGTAATAAGAAGGGCAATTTCTTTGTTTTTATAATAAAATTTCATATAAATGAGAATTGAATTAATTAATATGCTAAGAGGTAAGAAACTTGAGCTCATGAAGAGAGTGAATTATCTTCTACTAATAAAATGAGATGGATTTGAATTTTTTTTCTTATATATTGGCTTGTGTTTGGGGTTGTGATTACTTTGATGTTATACACATTTTATAAGTTAACTTAGGAAATGTGATATTTGTATTGTCATCTATTATAATATATTGTAATATTTTAGATAACTCGTGGTTATGATTAATGTAATGGATATTCTATTTCATTTTGGTGGTAATGAATTTGAATGAGGCTATTAATAATTATAAAATTTATTTAAAACAAAGTAAATGTGGTCTATTGTTTAAGTATACTATTGTTTAAATTTATAAATAAATATATGTGAAAAGAAATAAATATGGAGAGATACATATTATAGAATACAAGCCATTTGATACACATGAATTAAAGGTCTAAACATACCACTGACAAACATAACATTAGTAATAATAATCAATCTAAAAGAGTGGTCTACATAAAAGATAATAAGTTAATATAAAAGTTAATTCATAGCCTTTAAATGTGTAAGCAAGTAAAAGTCATCCTTATATTGAATAAAATAAAAGATCACACTACATTAAATATAACAAAAGCAGTAGTTTATATGTAATAAAAGATAGTAAGCTAAAAAAAACCTAGTTAGTTCAACCACTTCTCTTCATTTGTTGAGATGGAGGTGCTTTACAACTTTTAGAATTATGACCATTTTTGTTTTCATCTTCCATAAGTAATATGTCCTTCAAGTCTTATAGATGTAACTTGGTTAATTTTTACCCAACTTCCTTTATCTTCTTTTCTTTAGCCTTCCTTGTTCTAGTTTTAAAGATTGGTGGTATGATGAAGTGCCTATGTTATTTACCTGGTTAAGCCTAGAACTTTTCATCAAGTATGGGATTTATGTTTTTTTAATATAAATTCAAATATGCATTTTTGGAGTAGCATTTGTCCATATATTCTTCCATTGTTCCTTTATCAAGTAGAATAACTATAATTGCACTTCCATAAAGGATTACTATTAGATCTTATGTACTATATGTATAATAGTAATTTCATAAGTTGACCATATGATGGTCTTTTTTATAATGCTTCACTTCAATTTTCCCTTTCCCACTATAATGCTTCACCCTTGGTGACTTGAATTTAACTTATTTTTCTCTTCCATTTCAATTTAGTAACTTAAAGAGGCCTCAACTTGTTTAATTAGCTCATTTTGTTAAGTTAGGTCATCACGTTTAGAATGATGACCATGTTGGCTTGCTTTCCTTCAATTAAGCATGTGTGTCAATTAACACGTCTTCAATAATCAAAACTTAGTTTTGCTCAACTGGCTTATAAGCAATCAATGATTGCTTCTTAAATTCAACATAAATTTGCACCACCTTCTCATTATCTTTGATAATAAAATTGATTATAATAATTACATACTGATCATTCTCCAAAAACTTAATTTTATTCTCAAAAGATTATTGTGGAATCTCTTATACTTCTCCATACCCTTTATTTTTCCTCTAACATAAAATCAATTAGCATACTTTTATCTACTTCAACCTTAATAAAATAAATCATTACCCCCTTCCATACCTTATTTGTAGACTGAACCTAAACATTCTATAATGATACTAAACCATGAATTTTTAGTCTGTCAGAATATACAAACTAGAAACATTACTAACGGATTATATATCATTAATACACTTTAATCATAACTAATATATCCATCAAAATATACAATTTAATTTATAGATATTATACACTAAATATGTTTATCATAATAATCAATTGAAGCTAAAGATAATTTAAAAATCAACATAAGATACATATATTACAAATTGTTTATAAACAAGTGGTAGCACGTCGTAACACTACACAAAATAAACTATAATTATAACTAGTGGTAAGTCCAGGTGGGTCCCATAGAGATTAAATCCAATTGCTTTCCTAATATACCTATATATAAAATAGGGGAGTTTGGTTTGATACAAATTAGAAAACAAAGAAAAATTGAATATATAAAAATAACTCAAATTAAACAACAGCAAAGTGATAAAATTGATGAATGGTTTAAAATCCAGCTCTTTGCTTTAATCTCGGCCTAAACACAATTTCACATATTACATTGAATTATCGCCTTCCTCTTTAGACTATTGATCATTAATTAACAACAAGCTCTATTAATCTCGATTTTTCCTAAGTTGTAGTTAATTAAGAAGAGCTCATTAATTAACCCTAACTATCAGGAAAGTTAAAACAAGCTCTCTAAGTTTATCTAGACAACTGCATTACAATCAAGAAAAGCAAGCCAATCTAAACAATAATCACACAAGCCTGGATTATTTAACTTATGCTATATTATCCCTAATGATTAATTACTATTAGTTGCCACATACGACTTCAAACATGACTATTACGTATCGTATTTAAATTCTAGCAATAGGTTTTCATGAAAACAATTCAATAAAGCATCAAAATCATTCATATACAATACCCAATTATTAAAAACAAGATAACATAAACAATACTAAAAAAAGGGAAAGAAAACGATATGCAATGATGTATGCTTAAATGTGCTCCTCGACGTTAACTTTACCTCTAAAACAACGTTGGGAAGGTTAGCCCTCTATCTTTTCCATCAAGCTCTAAGCATCTTCAAAGAATCTCTCCATTATTGTTGAGAACAGACCTCAATATGAAGAAGAATACAGTCGATCATTTTTCTACCCACCAAAACACTCTCCAGTCGACAACTCCTCTTTGCTTCAACTGTCTCACCTATCTTGCTCTAACCATCACACACCTCTATCCCTTAAAAAGCCCTATTTTTACGTCTATCCAGCCCCAAAAAACTCTATTTTTCACATCTGTCTAGCCCTTACACTTCTCATTCTCCAGCTAACACACTACTAGATGAATGGATTTTTTCACTCTCTTCCAGCCGTCACATACTCTTCTTTATTCCCTAGCCGACACTCAATTTTTACTTCAGCCTTTAGATTTTTCAGCGATCACATGCTTCAGCCCTTATATGGTTCTTTTAACATCTGACACACACACTTAACTTATATTAAAAACTAGGTTAAAATTAAGTGATAAATAGACAGCTAGCTTAATTCCTTTAGTAGTTTAATTCATTTTATAACTATGGTCTTTTTAAATCAAAATGTTACACATGCCTATATTTTTATGCTCTATCTTATCTCTTTTGCTTTTAATATTTTTCTTCTTCTTGCTCCATGAAGACAATAGAGTATGAACATTCAGAAGATGGCTCAATAAGTATGCTTTCAGGTCACTTTAGCTCCTTCACTTCTGAGATGTACCTAAAAACAAATATGAGCTAAAGTGAGTATCCTAAGCATTTTAAGGCATTAATCACTAAATGTAATGGATTAAAGGTATTAACAATTAAGCATATATCAAGTTCCCCAACACTTAGCTTTTGACCATCCTTAAACAAATCATCAAAATCAAAGTCATAAACTAAAAAACTTACTAATTTTCCATTTTTCCTAAGAATAAATAATCATAAGTAAAGATGAACGACTTTAAAAAACCTGCAAGAAATTAACATTAAACATTTCTACTTATGATTAATCAACATTTAACACCTTTAAAAACTGAGCAATCTAGAGGTAGACTAGGAAAATTTGTTTAAATAAGATATGTCCATAGGTACACTCAACACCATTTATGATCATGACATTCCATAAATCTACATATCATTTCATTTCTCCCCTATTAAAAGTCACATGCAAAATCATGAATCAGAGGAGGGTTGTAATGTGGGTAGAGGTAAGGTGAGATGTATTTGGGTAAAGTAGCAGGAAAACCATTAAAACTAGTGAAACAAGAAAATTCTCAATATGCCATCAAGTTTAAAAACCAACATTCACTCACAATTCTGTACATTGACTAGATGAATGCAAAAACTATATTTCTTAGCTTAAATTCAGCCTCTCTCACCATAGACTATAAGAAGCACAAATCACTCACAAAATTGATCATAAATAAAATTTTGTAATTATAGGGAGTGACCATTGAAAACAACATCTACCTTATATCCAACAAACTCAAGTAACTCATTCAATGCAACTTTAAGAGGAAAGACTAATCATATATTACTTTGTAGCACATATGCATTTCCTCCTTGATAATTTTATTTAACCATATTTTTTCTTTCTTTTATTTTCTTTTTCTTTTTGCTTTTTTCTTCTTTAATACATTGAAAGAAGCTACATCAACATGATAATTTAAATGATAAGACATAAATTGGCACCCAAAATATTATAACCATCACACAGTTATGCATACCCCCACACTTAGAATTTTGTACTTCCATAAACTTAACAATCAACAATTACTTCACTAGCTTTAAGGCTTAGTTGAGACATTTGGTTAGGTTTAAAGCTTGTAATGAGTTTAATAAACAAAAAAGGCTAATAAAGCTCAAACGGGGTTAACAAATGAAAATTCATATAAATGGGTAGGCTATTTGGCTAATGTAACTTGTAAAAACAAAGAATGTCTAATCATTTCCATGTTAATGCATGGGATAAAAATGTGTTCTTAAATAGAAAATCAAAGAAAAATCAATATGTACATGTCATGAAGGTCACTCATAAACAAAAACACAATGAGACTGATAGGGATGTGTCAGTCTAATAAGGCTTAAAATCTCACCGACTTCTGTCTACCACTAGTCACTACTCTTTTAAAGATAATGCACATTAACCAATCACAAAAGCAAAAGTACACTCTAAATTTGCTAAGGATTTTTTTAGCCAATTCACAATGTAATTATGACTACATAGTCTTAAAAGTAATAAAAAATGAGAAAATGTTTTATTTTGTTTGTTTGAATTTGAAAACCGCCTAAGAAGTTAAATAAGCAACAATTAAGCTCAAAAACATGCATAAATGCTCATATCAAAATAAAATCCCTACCCCTACACTTAAAACTTATATTGTCCCCAATATAACATTAAGTGCAAGAAATGGAGAATTTAAGGAAAATAACTATTGCGAAAATGTAAAGAGACAAAACTTATCTTCCCTTAGGTTGCCTCCCAAGTAGCGCCTTTGTTTACCATCGTTGGCTCGACTCCACATTGCTCAATCATCATAATAAAGGTTTTCTAACCTTATCACTTTCATATCCGTCACTTGGAATCCTTTATAGAAGGGTTTTAGTCAATGACCATTAACTTTGAATTTCTTATTTGTCTGTAAGCTTTCAATTTCAACTACACCATGTGACACCACATTAGTAAAAACAAAAGATCCAATCTAACGGAAATGCAATTTGCCTAGGAAAAGCTTAAGTCGTGAATGGTAAAGAAGAAATTTTTGCCCAACCCGGAATTCTTCCTAACAATCATCTTATCATGAAATTGTTTCATCTTTTCCTTGTAAATTTCTGCATTCTCATAAGATTCAAGCCTAAGCTCTTCCAGTTCTTGCAGTTATAGTTTCCTCTGTTCACTGACTGCGTCCATCTTCATATTGCATTGCTTAATGGACTAAAAGACTTTGTGCTCAATTTTCACTGGAAGATGACACGACTTTTTGTAAATCCGTTGGTATGGAGACATACCAATTGGTGTCTTATATGTGGTCCTATATGCTCAAAGAGCATCATCAAGTCATTGGCTCCAATCTTTACAATTTGGCCTCGTCATTTTTGTTGGCCCCTAAAATTTTTCTTAATGAATAAGTATGATTTACATTAATTATGAGGTCTTTACAAAAATTTGTGGTGTTAATTATTATGTTGATGTTAAAAAGATTATATGATATAAGTTCATTGAATGAAAGTGTTAAGGTTATAAGAATGTTCAAGGGTATTTTTGGCAAGACACTTAAGGTTAAAGGAACCTAAGCTTATAAGGAAGGATAAAATGGACTTTTTTTACTCATTAAGGGTAGAAATGGAAGAAGAAATGTTGACTTGCTATTTTAAGAAGGTGAAAAATGAAAATAGGAGACAAAGAAGAGAGATTTCAGTGGTTGAGAGAAAAAAAGAAAGTTGAGCTAGGGTTTCTTCATTTCTTAGTTTTTGAGAGAGATTTTGAAGTGGTTCAAGAAGAGAAAAAGGTAGAGGAAGAGACAAGCTTCCATTTGAGCCAAAGATCTCTTCATTTGGTAAAGAATAAAGGTAAGATCATTTTAAATCTTTTGGACTTTTGGAAGGATTTTAGTTCATGGAGTTTAGAAAATGCATGGGTTTAAGTATTCTAGCACCAATTTTAGTGATTGTGCTTTATGGAATTTTCAATTGAAAACCCTATTGAGTGACATTTTTGTTATTGTAGAAGGAAATCAAGAAAGGTAAGAGAAGCAAGAGTAGAGACATTTTGATCAAGTCTTTAAACAAGGAAATCAAGGTAGGTACATGTTTACAATAGAGTAAATAAGTCACTAATGTTTTCTTGCATTTATTTCTTTTGAATAATTTGAGAAATTTCAATATGTGGTTTTACAAATTGTGTGATGATTTATGAAAAGGATTGAAAGTGATTTTTTTGAAAAACAAAATATCATGTTTATGAAATCATGTTTTCAAAATATCTCATCTCTATGAAGAGTTAAGATTCAGAAAAGTGCCATTTTGGGTAATATGTTTACAAGATGTGAAATACATAATTATGTGGGTTTGTGGTGGTCTCCTAAGTTAAGTCAAGTACATTTTGACAAAAAGGCTTCTCTCGCCTACCCGCTAGTGACATAGAGCTCCTTTATGGACTCCCATAAGTTCACAGCTACGTAAAACCATTATGTGGGATTGCATTAGTACGTTTTGTTCATAGCTATGTAGGACCCTTATGGGAAATATGTTGTACGTTCCTTTTTTGATCCACCCAAACCATTCTGATGTGCTTAGGTGCTTATCATATGTGAACAAGTTTGATGCATTCATGTTTTGTAGTTTGAGAATTTGACTACCTGATGTGAAACATGCGTTTTATGAACTCAACGAAAAATTTCTACGACAAGTGAATGTTTTCCAAGATTTTGCTTATTGTTCCATTATAAACTGTTACCTACGAACTTTCAAGCTCACCCCCTTTTTCATCCCATCTTCAAGCGATAGTTAAGAGATTAAGTGATCAAGATGCTAAGGGAATTTCTCCAAATTTGTTTATTTTGTTTTTTGAGTTGATTTTGGGAAAGCAAAATGTTTTAGTTGCATACCAGGTTTATTTTTTTAAGAATCTTTGTAATTTGAGACTTTGAAATGATGATGTATTAAGGCTTGAAATGCCATTAAAGATTCTTAAAACTTTATTCTTTTGAATGTTAAGGAAATATGAATTGTTTATGGATGATATTGAGATGATTATCAGCTTGAGCAGATGGTTTTTGAACATAAATTGTGGATATATATATATATATATATATATATATGTACACATATATTCATAAGTGAGATGTTATGGAAAAGAAAGATAGGAATTATGACTGATCAGATGTAATTGAATGTAATGAGACAAATGAGTTGAGATTTCAGAGTTTAATAAAGTCAATTTGGCAGTTGAATGGTTATGCTCAGGATATTTTAAGTTTGCACAGTGCAAAATTTTAAGTCTTCCATAGGGAAAAATTTGTGTTCTGAGTTCAGGGGACAATCTGGATTAATCTAGGTTGAATTAGGCAAAATTGTCTCTAGAAAGTTGTAGCTTATCCTTCTAGCTTTCCAACAGTATATAGTATGAAATTTTTTGACATCAGAATCTAAAGTTATGATCCTTATAAGTGGAGACACTCAAGAGTATAGACTGTATCTTCTGTGCATTGTTCATCTTACATCTTCTGGTCTAAATTTTGACCCTATAGATGATAGAATCTATCTTCAAGGTCTTCATGAAAGTTATATATTTTGAAGTCCTCTTTTGAACCTTCAAAGAATGTCTTTCATCCGATATCTCTAGCGAAAGTTACGCCAATTGCAAGATATCTTTTGTGTACTATTCATAGCCTTCTTTTGGTCTTTGTTCATATTGTATCGTCTGGTCCAATTTTGACCCTGTAAATGATAGAATCTATCTTCAAGGTCTTCATAAAAATTGTAGATTTTGAACTCTTCTTTCTAACCCTATAAGAATGACCTTTATCCAATGTCTCTAGATAAAGTTATGCCAATTGCAAGGTATCTTCTGTGTATTATTCATAACCTTCTTCTGGTCACTGTTCATCTTGTATCGTCTGGTCCAATTCTGACCCTTTATATAACAAAATCTCACTTCAATGTCTTCATAAAAGTTGTATATATTGAAGTCCTATTTCAAAACATCTCAGAATAACCTTGATCTGATGTCTCTAGAGAAAGTTATGCTAATTGCAAGATATCTTCTAGGTACTGTTCATAACCTTCTTTTGGTCATTGTTCATCTTGTATTGTCTGGTCCAATTCTTACCCTTTATATGACAAAATATCACTTTTATGTCTTCACAAAGGTTGTAGATATTGAATTCCTCTTTCAAACACTCTAAGAATAACCTTGATTCGATGTCTCTAGAGAAAGTTATGCTAATTGCAAGACATCTTCTGTGTACTATTCATAACCTTCTTCTGGTCATTGTTCATCTTGTATCGTCTGGTCCAATTCTGACCCTTTAGATGACAAAATCTTACTTCGATGTCTCCACAAAAGTTGTATATATTGAAGTCCTCTTTCTAAATCTCTTAGAATGACCTTAATCTGATATCTCTAGAGAAAGTTATGCTAATTACAAGATATCTTTTGTGTACTGTTCATAACCTTCTTCTGGTCACTATTCATCTTGTATCGTCTGGTCCAATTCTGACCCTTTATATGACAATTGTCTTTATGAAAGTTGTATATATTGAAGTCCTCTTTTGAACCCTCTAAGAAAGGCCTTGATCTGATATCTCTAGAGCAAGTTATGCCATTTTGTCCCAAACAGGTTCAATATGATTGAGGACAAAACCTTGTTTGATTCCTTTGGCCCAATCTTTGTTATCCAACCTCTAAACAAAGTAATCCTTAAGATGATAAATTCCTAACACATTGTACTATTTCTCCACAAAAATTGGCAGCATTCCGAATTGATTGAAAAAAGGTTTGATTGAAGGAAAATGAGGGAATATGTTGGAATAATATGAACTAGTGTTATTTTACTGAACATGCTTCAACATTTTGAATGTATCTGGATCTGTAGGGTTCCAAATGAGATGATTTTTAATTTGAAGTAAGTTAGAGACATAGGTTTACAAATTATATGAAGATGAACCGAGGACGACTAATGAGGGTTAATTAGAATAACCATACATTTTTAAGGATATTTTATTAGTATAAGTTCACGTTTTATGGTTCTGAATGTTGGGCTCCAAAATTGGGGTTCGACATGTGTGGTATCAGAGGCCAGAATTGAGATCTTACATGGGCAATTTTTGGAATATGTGTCAATTGCAAAGGCAATTGTTAAGAGTTCAGGCAAATAGGAGTAAGAAGAGAATGATGATTTGGCAGAATGTCAGAAAATGAAAGTTTGTGGATATTACATAGTGCGATATGTTAGACATAGATGTAGCACTTATGATTATGCTAGTGAATATGGTGACAAAATTTTGTTATGGATACGTACTTCGGTTGATATGAATGTGAAAATATTTGCATGAATCAACTGAGAAGAAATAGAGACATAAGTGGAAATGACAAGATTTAAGGTGTACACGCAAAGTGGAATTGAAAAGTTGAACTTGGAAGTTAGAATGATTGTTTAATTGCTGTGATAAGAGTTAAGATCTGATATAAGAAGATGTTAGTGGAATTGAGATTGTTGATGATGTTATAATGAGTAATGAATTCAAAGATAAAAAGAAAAATATCGTCTAGGATTAATAGAGATCGAAGTATCAATTGTGTAAGATATAAATTAGTGAATTGTTGGAGATAAATATGCGGACAAAATGGCATGAATTTGATGACACCTACCCAAGCATATACGACAGTAATTATGTTCATTACTCCATTGAGTTTTGGTGATTAGAACATTATGACCTTGTAAGAACGATAGAAATCGGTCCTCTTGAGGTATTAAGGATAGTTGATAATGAAATAATGATAACAAATGATTGATAAAGATTGCATAAACAGTATAGATGATAGTAGCAAGAAACCCTCTTTCGAAGAAGAATTTCACTAAGTAGATTAAGCATATTAAAAAGTTTATATTAAGGATGATCAATGAAAGAACAAAACAAAAATGAATCTATAATGAATCAAAAGTGAATATTGGAGTCATATCCCTAGTGGAAACTCAAGCATAGGAGGTAGAGTATGCTACTCAGAATGTATGCACTTTGATTTATTTAAGTATCCACTACATGAAAGGATTTTTGGTAACACTGTTGCTAATATGAGGAGAACTTAGATCCACATTATATTTTATGCGAGTATGCACAGGAGATATACATTAGGTTTGATGGATGCATTATCCACACAGGAAGTTAAGATGTAAATAAATTGAATGTGTGGAGAAACTAGTATGAATGAACAAACATTAGAATAAGTCTAGGTGAGGTATGAGAAAATTGAATGAATTGAGAAAATCATCCGAGAAAGGAAGTCAATTGGGAAATTGAAAATAATGTGAGACAATGTTACCTCATTGAGGAATTAGTTATTTAAGGAATTACGAGGACTAATCAGGGGGCACATGGAGTTTGATAATAATTGTTTAAGTTAACAATTGTCTTGACAGTAATATGTTATTGAAGATTAAAATGATCCAAGCAAAATTTGATGATGTATTAAAGGTACTTGAAAAGTTGAGAAGAATAGTTTGAATACGTGAAGAAAAATGTGTAAAGCGTATGAGTAATGAAAGTAAAGAGAATTTTGAGAAATTATGTTGATATTAATTATATCATATAGATTTGGAGATTTTACAGTATACAATGATGTTATATAAGAGATTTGGATAGAATCCAATGCAGTATGATAAAGTGATTTCATATGTATGGAGACAACTAAAGTCCTATGAGTTGACTATTTGATACATGATTTAGAGCTGCCATAGTAGTGATTTCTTTGAAAGTTTGGAGACAATATATGCATAGCAACATCTTGGATGTATATATACATGTACAGATTATAAAATTTTGAGAAAATTATTGAGTTTAGAAAAATTGAATACTAGACTGAGACAATGGATATAAGTACTGAAAGACTATGATGGTACAAATGAGTATTTCCCAACAAAGTTAGTGTGGTATCTGATACAGTAAGCAGAAATCTCAATAGTAGTGAAGCATGAATTTAGATTTTGAGGTTATTAGATCTAGTGCAAAAAGGGAGCATAGAATATGAAGTTTAATTTTGGTCAAATAAAAGTACTAATTGCTATGGAATTGAAGATCAGTATCACATGGAAGGATTAACCAAGCCCAAATTGAGGATTCAAAAATCGTGAATCTTATTAAGAGATTGAAAACAGATTTGAATTTTGAGTTCGAATAGGAAAAATGATACTTTATGATTAAAATAAGAAGTATGTGTGATCAATAAAGTTGATAGAGCAATCTATAGTTCTATTTGACTTCAAGCATCACAATCATCATCATAGTGATTTCATTATAATAATGTATGAGGAGTTATATGACAAAAAGAGTTGTTCGCTTTTGTATTATGATAATTAAGGCCTAAAAATTGTTGAGGGCTAGAAATGGAGATGTTACTAATAGGTGAAATTGATCAATATTATAAATTAAGTGATTCAAGAAAGATGAATGAATTAGGTGGATCAACGTCAAAGGCAGGGAAAACAGTAAGAATAGACATAAGAGTTAAGTGTGTTGATCCTATAGTGATGTGAATTATTAAGTGAAAGATAAATTATCTCTGAGAGTATCACCATGCTAAGGTGTGCTCAGGCTAGGAAGAAGGATTAGTTAAACTCGACATGAATAGATTTGGATGAAATAGTTATGAGAAGTGCTACTAATGAAAGATGTCTTAACTTTGTAAGGTGATATAAATGAGTATGTTAAAAATATTGATATGATATGATATTGGTATTATCGACACAGGAAGTGGAAAATTGTGAGTAATGTGAAGTATATTGAGGAAACAGATAAGATAGTGTGATATCTGAATAAGTCATGGAGGGATTGATTGAATTCTTTAACTATGGTCATTTGAAAGAAATTATTTTAGTGATAAAGTTAAATGAAAAACGGAGGAGCGCAAGAGGAAGCATACCCCCGCCCCTAGATCAGTTAGGTAAGAATTTCGAGGACGAAATTCTTTTCAGAGAGGGAGAAATGTTAGCCCCTAAATTTTTGTCTTGATAAATAAGTATGATTTACATTAATTATGAGGTCTTCATGAAAGTTTGTGGAGTTAATTATTATGTTGATGTTAGAAAGATTATATGATATAGGTTGATTGAATTAAAGTGTTAGGTTATAAGAATGTTCAAAAACACCAAGACACTTAAGATAAAAAGAACCTAAGCTTATAAGGAAGGGTAAAATGGATTTTTTGGACTCATTAAAGGTAGAAATGGAAGAAGAAATGTTAGCTTGCTATTTTAAGAAGGGGAAAAACAAAAATAGGAGAGAAAGAAGAGAGATTTGGTAGTTGAGAGAAAAGAAGAGAGTTGAGCTAGGGTTTCTTCATTTTTGAGCTTTTGAGAGAGATTTTGAAGTGGTTCAAGAAGAGAAAAAGGTATAGGAAGAGAAAAACTTCCATTTGAGCCAAAGATCTCTTCAGTTGGTAAAGAATAAAGGTAAGATCATTTTAAATCTTTTGGATTTTTGGAAGGATTTTAGTTCATGGAGTTTAGAAAATGCATGGGTTTAAGTATTCTAGCACCAATTTTAGTGATTGTGCTTTGTGGGATTTTCAATTGAAAACCCTATTGAGTGGGATTTTTGTTATTGTAGAAGGAAATCAAGAAAGGTAAGAGAAGCAAGAGTAAAGACATTTTGATCAAGTCTTTAAATAAGGAAATCAAGGTGGGTATATGTTTATAATATAGTAAATAAGTCACTAATGTTTTCTTGCATTTATTGCTTTTGAATGATTTGAGAAATTTCAATATATGGCTTTACGAATTGTGTGATGATTTATGAAAAGGCTTGAAAGTGATTTTTTTGAAAAACAAAATATCATGTTTATGAAATCATGTTTTCGAAATATCTCATCTTTATGAAAAGTCAAGATTTGGAAAAGTGCCATTTTGGATAATATGTTTACAAGATATGAAATACATGATTATGTGGGTTTGTGGTGGTCCCCTAAGTTAAGTCAAGTGCACTTTGACAAAAAGGCTTCTCCCACATGCCTTCTAGTGGCATGAAGCTCTTTCATGGACTCCCATAAGTTCACGGCTACACAAAACCATTATGTGGGATTGCATTAGTACGTTTTGTTCACGGATACACAGGAACCTTATGGGAAATGTGTAGTACATTCCATTTTGGATCCACCTAAACCATTCTGATGTGCATATGTGGTTATCATATGTGAACAAGTTTGATGCATTCATGTTTTGTAGTTTGAGAATTTGACTACATGATGTGAAATATGTGTTTTATGAACTCAATGAAAATTTTCTACGACAAGGAATGTTTTCAAAGATTTTTCTTATTGTTCCGTTATAAACTGTTACCCACGAGCTTTCAAGCTCCCCCCCCC
>JANIJH010228764.1:0-16263 GCA_024520975.1 Erythroxylum areolatum
TTACTCAGTTGCTGCTTTTGCCTCTTCATTTCGTGACTTACAAATTTTATCCATATGACCAATTTGTCCACATTTTCTGCATTTGATATTAGGCCTCCACTAACATTTTCTTTATGGGTGATTTTTTTTTTTGCAATGTGGACATGGTGGATATGATTCATCATTGTTTCTATTATTTTTGTTGTTGATCTTGCTGAAACTCTTGTTTTTGTCTCCTCTTGAATTTTTTTCTTTTGCTAATAGAGCACCTTCAATGATTCCTTCTTTTCTCATCATCCTTCTTTGTTCTTGTGCCTATAATGTATTTACTAATTCTGCCAAAGTCATGCTTGATAGATCCTTAGTTTCTTCCAATACAAAAATTTTAGATTTATATTTTTCAGGTAAGGTCACAAGAACTTTTTGCACTATTCAATTATCAGAAAAATCCTTACCTAATAACCTCACTTTATTTACTATATTGAGCAACTTTCAAAGTATTCTTTAATGGAAACTGAGTCTTTCATCTTCAGCATTTCAAATTTTCTGATCAAGATGAGCACTTGCATGCTCTTGGTTCTTTCATTGCCTTAATATTCCTTTTTGAGGTAATCCCAGATATCCTTTGCCTACTCTAGATTCATAATTCTTATAAATATGATGTTTAAAATAGTAGAAAACAAGCAAGCTTTGGCTTTAAACTTCCTATTTTTCCTTTCTTTGTGCATCTTGATTTGAGTTATTGTAGGATTTGTTGACAATGGACGCATTTCATAGTCTTCCTCCACAGCTTCCTAAACATCCATAGCATCAAGATGAGCTTTCATTCAAACAACCCAAACTTAATAGCTTTCACCATCAAAAATTGGTGGTGCACCTTGAAACAGTTGTGTTTCGATCTCCATTCTTGAAGATAGTTGTAATTCTTGTTGCAATTTTGAGTTGTAAATCAAGTTTATGTTTTGGTTTTGCTCATCTCACAGATCTCTCAAGACAAATGCTATGATACTATGTTGTTTTTTTAAAGCTGAAATGTAATACGTAAATAGAAGTGAAGGAAAAGAAGGTGTTTTGTTGTAAAACACACCTTTATTGACAGCAATAAAGCTCATTATATAGAGCTGAAAGATATCAGAAAATCTTATTTATTTGCTAATATCACAAGAATATTTCTCAAGTGATTCTTAAAATCAAGTATTAAATATCATAATCAAATTTGCCTAAGACTTAGTCGGTTTGACTATTTATTTCGTAATAATCTGCAAGCCTAAGGAACTTTCCTAACATATATACACAAAAATAACTCTAGTCAACAGCTATCAAATCTGGTTTTGTGGTATGTCCTCTCGTTTCAACAGCATTGATGGTGGTGTATTGCAGATTAAACGAAATGGGATCAGCCGAACAGCTTCGATGAATCTTGAAGGAGAACTTTTAGCATCTTGGAATACCTTGGTAACTGATTATACCCAGAATGGACTAACAGAAACAATAATTTTGCTTTTCCAGCAAATGCTATCGTCTAAAGTATATCGTAATCTTGTGGCAAGTATTCCCTCAGGTTGTACTCAAGAAATTGGTAAATGATTTGGTTGAGTAAACACTTCGAATCTGATATCTCTGTTTCAACTGCATTAATTGACATGTACACCAAGTGTTGTAGTATTGAGGCACGGCAATTATTTGACTCATTACCAGAGAAGATGAAGTAACTTGGAATGCTGTGATCTCCAGTTATGGTCTTCATGGACATGGGAAGGAAGCGCTTATGCTGTTCTGATGAGATGTTGGATTCTGGCATTTCACCAAAATGGGGTGACTTTTGTTTCTGCCTTGTATGCATGCCGTCATGCTGGTTTAGTAAGAGAAGTAGAGAGAGTTTTTCATTCTATGGTACACGAGTACAGATTTGAACCTTTGGCTGAGCATTAGGCATGCATGGTTGACATCCTTGGGCGACGGCGACCAGGAAAGTTGCAGGAAGCATTGGAATTCATCGAAGTTCCAACAAAACCCGATCCTACTGTATGGATTGCATTACTTGGTACTTGTAAAACTCACCAAGATACAAACCTAGCAAGCTTCTCAAAGGCTTCTTGAGTTGGAAATAGAAAATACGGGTTACCATGTCTTAATGTTAAATGTTTACTCTGCTTCGAGGAACAATCCACAAGCTGCTTCTGTAGGATAAGTAACTAAAAAGAAAAAGCTTGAAAGTACTCCAGGTGGCACTCTGATTGAAGTTGGTCAGATCCTACATGTCTTCACATCCAGTGACCGAAAGCAATCTATTCAGAGATCTATAGATTGATGGGAAAGATGAAAGAGGCTGGATTTCGGGCAGAGACTGTCACTGATTGGCATGATGTGGGGGAGGAAGATACAGAACTAGTAGTGAAGGTTCGCAGTGAGAAATTAGCCATTGCTTTTGGTCTGATCTCTACTGAACCTGGAACTGAAATTAGGATCATTAAGAATCTCATTGTTTGTTTAAATTGTCATACGGCGAGTAAATTTACATATAAGATCAAAGAAAGAGTTATAGTGGTTAGAGACACCAATAGATTTCATCATTTCAAAGATGGAGAGTGTTCTTGTAAAGAATGTGGGTGATGTATCTTTAACAGTGTTAAAAGATCCAAATTTGAAATTTCAACATGCTTTTTCAGTTCTTTGATGATGATATTGCAGGGAGAATAACTGTACAGGACCAGTGTCGTCCTCAGATGATCTCAAGCTCAGTCTTCATCCATTTTATATCAGAAAGGCCTTTGTAATTGAGGTCTTTAACATTTTATGGCTTCCTGGAGTCTGCAGTTGCCTCTTGCCATGCAGCCAAAGGAATGAAAACCAAACCAATGATGAGTAAGTCACTGTATCTGTGAACTTTAGATGCCAAATGAAAACCCTTGGTCTTACTATTGTGATGTCAAAAGTGAACTGATCTGAGACTTGGACTCCAAATTATGAAGGTTGATGTGGAAAATGTTATGATAAGAAGCGAATTTTTTTCTTCAGTCACAAAATTGGGTGGAATGCATCTTCTTACAAAAAAATTTCACTCTAGCTTTATTCCTTATGCACCCATGATGTTGGTTTGTACATCAAAAATGATATGTTTATGGAAACAAAGATGTACGTGTAGAAGTCAAAATACAGGAAGGAAAACAAGCTTCTTAGCAGTTGATTCCACATTGCTTGGTGTCAGGTCCCTTGGATTTCAACACAAATGGATCAATTCTCACCCAAAGCAAGGAAAATATTGAAGCCAAAAGCACAGACCATATAACGACAATAGTTGGTGTCCTGTTCTGTCGCCCCATCAAACCTTTCAGGAATGGATAGAGATGAACAATCACCCAGAAGGCAAAGAAGAGCTTGCCAAATAGAGGTCCCCATGATTGGTACCCGTTGTTTATGGCGTCTGAGATTCCAGCTACAACTCCAACAAGGTTGATGATGAGGATAGTAGTTGGAGGGATAAGGAGGGTTGTCCATTTAAAGGCATATAGTTCTCCAAACTCCTCATCATCAGTTGCCTTGGAGGTGACAGTGAAGTTTGTGTCAATGCCAGCTAAAACTTTGAGAAGACCTTGCACAACAGCAAAAAGGTGAGCTGAGATACCACCAATGACCCAAAATTGCTCATTTCTCCACCATTCTTCAATGCTCACTCCACTCCACCTCAGCTCAAGGATACCCGTTGCAAAGATCGACAGAAAAAGAGCAATGAAAAAAAGACTTGCAAAGGTGCTTATCTGGTTCAGAACATGGTATAAGCTCATAAGTTCAGTGCATTTGGGTTCATTAACATTGCATTAGATTCAAATCTTATGCTTGCTCACTGAATCAAGAAGGATACTGTTTTATATTAACTAAATGTTGATGTAATATATTAGTATACCATGTTATTACCTCAGGCATGATGAATTTGTCAGTAAGCAAGCATATGGCAGGTAGAGTGCAGTAGGCAAGAAGTGGTAAGGCAGTGAATGGATAGACAGTTGTGTTAACATATGCAAATCTCTCAAGCCACTTCAGCTTTCCTTCCTTGTATCCGTACCAGACAGGGCTATGACGACTGAAGAAGATCTCAACAGAACCGAGAGCCCATCGAAGCACTTGGTTTAACCGATCGGAAAGATTAATGGGGGCTGAACCCTTGAATGCAGGTCTCTTTGGCATACAGTAAATTGATCTCCAGCCACGACAATGCATCTTGAAACCTGTTAGAATATCCTCTGTAATTGAACCATAAATCCAGCCAAGCTGCATAGACAAAACAAAACAAGAAGGAATCAAACCATCAAAATGTTAGAACTTGAAAACAAGAACAATAGAATGTAAGAGCATTTCTAGCCAGAAAAGAAAGGATATTACCTCAGTTCCCCAATCAGTTTTGTCTTCGTAGCCACAACTAATTACATGGATGGCTTCTTTAAGTTGAGATGCAGGACTTGAAGATGGAGGAACACCACCTTCCTCCATCAGAGTTGAAGTCACAAAAATTGCCGATTGTCCAAACCTCTTCTCAAAATTCATCTGAGACATCAGTAACTCTTTGTCATCGTCCACTGCTGCCAAAGAATTGACACTTCAGAAGTTGAGCAAAGAGGAATTAAGTGGGAACTTAAAGAGAATAATAAAGATATTGTCTGACCATGGAGGCTCGAAGCTTCTGCATTTGCAGCCTTCTTAGCATTCTTCTTTTTGCGGCGTCCAAAACATGGGCAGCAGTCACAGGTCACCATCTTCGGGCGCTTGGAACCCTTTGGAGGCTCATATCCATACAATGCTTGCCTCTTAAAAACACATCCTGTACCCACATAAACCGGACCTTGAATTCCATCCAGACCTTTCATGTTTATCTGCAATAGAAAAATGCGTTCTTTTTTAGTTTCCTCCTTCCGTGATTCACAGTAACACAACAGTAAAAGAAGATACAGATTTTCTTCTCATTGCAGGATCTTACATCAAAGAAAACTGTGTTTCTATTGGCATAACGATCGTGCCTATCAATGCCATCGAATCTTTGAGGAAACTGTACATAGCACACTTTCTTTCCAACTTGAGGGTCCATTAAGAAACACATGGATTCTCGAACAGCTTTGCTGTTGTTTACATAGTGGTCACAATCCAAGTTCAACATGAAGGGAGCATTGGTAAGCACAGCAGAGACTCGAACCTGGAATTTACCACAGAAAATCCAGTGATGAACAGTCTTTTGAATTGTGAAAGAACTATAAACAATTGTTAAGATTTTGAACTTAATGAATTTACCAGAGCATTCATGGCACCAGCCTTTTTGTGATGAGCAAATCCAGGCCTCTTTTCACGAGATACATAAACGAGGCGAGGGAGTTCATTTCCTTCAATGTCATGGCCTCCACTGTGACCAAGAAATACTTGAATCATGCCTGGATGATCCCTGGTATTGTTTCCTGGCCATGGTGTACCATCCTGCATGATCCAGCCCTCTGGAGGTATCTTCTGTGCTTTTGCTACAATTGCATTTATTCTAACCTTGAATTCTTCATATTCTCTCTGTTAGAGACCATATGTTGTCAAGTATTAGCTAAATTAAGTTTGAATCAAGTCTGTAGAACTCTATGCAAATTACAGACCTTCATAGCTCGACGCTCCTTAACAAATGTTGGTTGGACTTTATCCTTGAGATAATCGACCTTCAGAGTGAAGTACATCTCAGGGGCTCGAGGTTCTATGCTGAACTTTTTGCAGAATGGAACCCATTTTCTGGCAAACTCAGCAGTTTCAGAGAGTGCTTCAAAGGTGCATATGGACGCACCATCATCAGATAGGTATGCTGAGATCTTTTCAACAGGGTAGTCCATGGCCAGGATTGATAGGATTGTGTTTGCAGTAACTATAGGAGGCTCCTTCATAGGATCCACAGTACTGATGAAGATGTCCACTGGAGCTAGCATATTTGGCTCCCCTTCTCTCTCGTACCTGTGTAATAAGCCATATCAATCACTACTACACAATGAACCATCATCAAGTAATCTCTGGTTCAGTAGGCAAAAGTTCAAAAATTGTTGCTATGTTTCTGAATTTGTTCAAGAATTTAGATTCTTTTGAACAATTTTACCTGAAAGAAAGGCGATCAAGATATGTTTCTCGATCGATAGGGAGCCATTTGGGAAACTGATCAAGAATCCATGAAAATGCAAACCAGATTTCACAGATCACAGATGTCAGCCAAAGGCCAATAGCATCATGCACAGGATTTAAAAGTCTATAACGCAGAAAGAAGGCCAGTATGAGAAGACGAGCCACAATAACCATCCTATAAGGATTGATCTTGCTAGATGCTATTGGTACTTTCCTGGAAAGTGGCTGCCTGGTCTCATCAATGCTGCGTTAGTTCAGATATTGCAAAAACTGTTAGCAAAGAACTGGGCTTTGAGGCTTTAAGTTCAATTCCATTCTAGAAAATTGAATACATACATGGCTGCTTCAGGATCGTCATCAGGTTCAGGTCCCAAATTCCCTTGCTGCAGTTTCCACTCATCCATTCTATCCTTCCAACCCGCCTCTTTCTTTTCATCCCACCTCGCACTTCCTGTTTTGTCAAGTTATATCAAGATCAGAAGTTAAGAGATGTATATCAGAATGGTCAGAATCCATTGCAGTCCTTTTAAGCATACCAGGTTCTGAAACTGGATAAGGGTGAACTCGTCTATGGACTGAAGCTGATAAAATCTCTCCATTAGCTCCAACTGGTAATTCACCACTAACCTGAAACAGGATGGTTTGGAGTTTTAGATCTTGCATGAACAGAATTGGCGAGTAGTAAATGTTGATCTTACAATCATACCGGTCTTGATCTAATCCCTGTTATAACTGGAGGAAATTGCGAGTTCTCTTCGTCGTCATGACCTCTTCCATAGGTCATCTTCCCATGAAGCATTGCTTCTGTAAGATGCTTGTTCTTTTCTTGCTCATCTTCCATGTTGAACTCATGTTCAATGTCATCAATGTCTTCTTCATCTTCGTCCCCCTCCACCCGCGGGCTGCCTGTAAAATGTTTGCATCGAAGCTATACCATGAATCGTCCACTCTAAAGCTCGAAACAAGATGATAAGAGACTATAGTGACTTGGTCTATACCTTTGAGCCGCCTGTATCTGGTCTTGCACTGAGGGCATTGCTGTGTCCCCTCTCTCCTTTCATACTCATAACAAGGTCTGCACACCGGGAAACCACACTCATTGCAAGCTACAAACAAGTCTCCGTCCACCGTCAAGCCAACCCCATCTCCACATATCTCACAAACTTGACCATCCAGGTTCTTCAATGGCTTCGGCTGCAAAAACACATGCAATTCATGCACGTTATTATACAGAAGCAGAAACACTCATAACAACTCTCATCTGATGGTATATTGATAATGGTCGTCGTCGTTACCTCTTCATGACCATGAATGACCACGAGCTCGTTGCGGTTGTGAGAGCCAGCGACAAGACCAGCACTGGCTTCCATGTTTGTGGTCAATGGAGATGCTGAGATAGCAGGAACAAGGCAAAGAGTAGAGAGGGAGTGTTTCTTTTTTAAGAATGGAAAAAGGGTAAGGTAAAGGAGCTTGATAAGTGTCACCTAATGCGCTCAGGTAATGGTCTGGTGGTGTGGGGCGTTGGTTGCAGAGTCGCCATTGCCTTGAAGCTAAGTTTCCTGTATTTTTCAACTACTTTGCACTTCTATTCTCATATGTTCTTTTTTTCCCCCAAATTTTCCATAAAATCAACGAGAAATCCGAATTAGAAACTTGTGTAAGGTAAGGAGGAAACAAGTTTAGATTTTTCTCTAAGAAAGTAATCTTTTCTTATTCGGATAATTCAATCATGAAAATTTAGAATCGGTCAATTTTTCAATTCAGTTTTTAATTTTTTGGTTCGATTTACTTTAATAACATTTGTTATTAAGAAATAATTAGTTAATTAATTAATTAATTAATTTTTGTAAACTAAACGATTTTTATAAATTAATATAAACTAATTAATTTTCATTTAATAGTAATTAAGGACAATCTCCTTAAATTATATTTAAAATTATTTAATTTTATTCGATCTTTAATTAGTTTTATAACAGTTTAATAACACTTGAACATTTTAAACCTTAAATTTCTTGTCTAATAAGTTTAACTTTTAGTTCGATTTTTAGAACGTTGATCTTGTTAATTTTGATAATTCTACTAATAATGTTTTATATCGGTGAAACTAGTAATTATTCTTAAAAGAATAGATAAAAATACCAAAAAATCAAAAGAATGACAAGATTAAACTTTCAATTAGGAAAAGAGATTGCTTTTATATAAAAAATGAGTTTTTTTAAAAATTATTTTGGAAAAGAAATCAATTTTGTTTTTAAAAATGAGCTTTAGATTTCTCATTAAAACATTCTATTAAAGTAATATTGGCAACCCTAACAATTCTAGATTGACTTTTTTTATTAAAAAAACCCTAGATTTTTTAATTTTTCTTAGGAAAGAAATTTGATTTTATACCAAAAATACGGGATTTTCTAAAAATTATTTTAATTTTTTAAAATATAATTAATCTAACCCAAAATTAGAAAAATAAATTCACATTTGGAATAATATATTCTTTAAAATTAAACAGCTTAAAAATTAGGTTCTTAAATATGCTAATTTCTACACTTGAACTAATTTTGAAGGCAATTCTACTTTTGCTTGTAATAAATTGTTCTATTAATTTTATCTATTACAAACTTTCACCTACTTTAATTTATGATTCCATTTTCTATTAATTAGTTAAATAAAATAGTACAAACCATAACCCTTTTGGCTTTTATAATTTATCTAACAAATTATCCGATATTTTAAAAACTGGATTGAAAGTTAAACTGATAAGACATGAGATTTAATGTTTAAAACGTTAGACGACTATTATAAAACTAATTAAAGATTAAACAAAATTACAGAATTAAAAATATGATTGAAAGATATTTTTCTTATTTATCGAAGAATTTAAAATTTAATTAAAAATTGTTAAATAAAATTAATTAATTAATTTTAGTTTATAAAAACTTATCAATTTTTGACGATAAGAGACATTAAAGTAAATTAAACCAAAAATTTAAATAATTCAAAGTTTTAAAGATGAAACTGACCAAACCGAAAAAGAATTTGAAAATGGTAAATTTCTTCACCTTATTGACTATAAAAACATGTCCAATTTTCCCTTCTTTTCAAGTTATTTCAACTTCAATTCCTCTTTTGTCACTTTCTTTACTTTCTCGAGGGTGTTTGGTAGGGAAGAATACATGGCTGAGGTATAAAATATGAAGTGTTAGGAAGTCCTTGTACGAGTCTGAACTTAGAATCTAAGCCAAGTTCTTATTCGTTAGTTGAGTAAGTTGGAGACTCTCTATCCAGACAGAGCAGCCTCTCCTACTAAATATACAATCACTAGAAAACTTGGTAACTTGCTCTCCTGCTCTGCTCTGCTCTGCCAAACCAAACTTGATCATGAAATGTGAATTCTACATTTCTTCCAACTTGTGTCAGCCACAAGTTTCCCTTTTTCTGCTGGCAATTTAGATCCATAGGATTTCACTCAAACGGTTCAGTATATGACTGAAAACCTAAGATTAGTAACCTTGTTGAACATTGAAAGAAATTCAGAAATGAAAAGAGAGTGAAGATATTCAACCTTATAATCAAAAAGGGTAATTGAGATGCAGCAGGGAACACCACGAAAGGGCATTGTCGCCCGTGACTTTTTCTTTTCAATATCGGGAGAACCTGCAACTACAGCAGATAGACAAACAAAGCCTGTTCTGTCTTTGTGCTTCCAATGCAGAAAACCTGTTGCGCATAGGCTTTACTTCATTTTCACTGTAAGGAAGCATAGTCCATCATTCCCACACGTTGCATTTCACCCTCTGCTTGCTTAAGTAGAGGTCTAAGTAAGGGCTAGCTCATCAGCTTCTTCTTCTTAAAACCCCTGAAGCTGTGTGTTCATCCATTGTCAACTTAGGTAAAACGTCCAGGACAGATGGAGCCCCGCTCATGCACCGTCAATGAACTAGGAACAAAAATGGTTTTCTCAATTGTATACTTTTTCTTTCGTGGAACACATTGTTCGCACTCACCAATTGAAAGTGTCGATGATCACGTCTAGCAGGTCGGTATGCAAGCAAATGTGTGAATGTCGACTTATCTTTACATAATTATCATCAAAATCTTAAATTGACAACACAAGTCAATACAAACTGGAAACCATATATTCCTCCTGCATTCACATTTACAACTATCTCCAAACTAGGAACAGGAAAAAAAACAGTTGCAACTTAAATTCAGCTGCCATTTCCTCTAAGCTGAATGATTACTCACCCATGACATCAGGTCCGGGTGGTCACTGCAGACTGATACACCTCAAACAGCAACTTCTATGCTTCATACAGCAACTTCTGGAGAGAGCTTTGTAACTTCGACTCAAAGTTTCTTCCAAGGGTTATGAACAGTATCTCTTCCTTGTATGATATACTGGGCCTGCCAATCCATGATCACAGTTCAGACCATTCCTCTCATACATTCAAAAACCTGAGTTCATAGTTCTAACATAGGGAATGATGTCGATGATCCATCAATACTTTCATTTTTTACAACTCTAAAATATGCTTTAATTTGAAATGAGAGATAAAGACCAAATCACGTAATCCTACTGACTTTAAAACACTATGCAATGCTGGTTCTCTTAGAAATCTTAAGCATATTGTGGCAGTTCTTACATCAAAGCTGTACACAAACCTATGATACCAAATGTTGCTGACGACATTTGCAAGTACCTGTCAACTATTTCAGCAGTTAAGAGTTACTTGTGAAACTTTCACATGCAATTACACCCCTGCTGAAACTTCATTTACAGCTGACTTCTCTTTTTTCTTTGGCAGCCCCTGAGCTTTCTGTAGAACAGCTTTGTTCGGTACCAAAGTGATAAATATATTTCTATCTCTGAAGTTTTTGCTCTCCTCACTTCCAAGCTGTAAATTGCATCATCAAAATATGTTAGAAATGCATTTCACCGACAGAATCCAAGAACAGATAAGTTCCATATAATCCATATCTGCAAGGAAACAGCTAACCAGTTTGGGTTTTCTTTCTACCTCAAAGAGGTTAACCCTAGATGCATAGCCCAATCACAAATATAACAAAATTCAACAAGATACAAGTATGTAACAGTTGGATACCTCCCCAACATCATTTTGAAAACGTCGAATAAGCTCAATAGCAATGTTTCTGAAATCATTTTCACGACCTTTCAGGTTAACTATGACCTTAACCTGGAGAACACAGATCTCAATTAGAAGTTGAGCAAGTTGAATAGAAGGTATGTGCCATAGCAAAGAAACAATTGAAATAACCTTGTCACCATCTTTCAAAAACTTCCGAGCAGCTTTCAAGCGCACATCATAATCATGCTGATCTATATTATAGCTGCCCATGAATTTGGTATCAATCGCCACAATATGTTAATACATGGGAAAGATGCCAACATGTTTCAGATTGTAGCTTTATGGGAGATAAGACAAATATGAAAATTTTAAAAAGTCTCAAAAAAGTTTCACAATTGCAAATCTCATATTATTTCTCAATTTGTAGGTTACAAGCTAGCTAAATGCCGTGCAGTGCATGAGAAAAAGAAAAACCATACTCAATTTCAAAAGGAATATAGGCAATTGATGAGATAACAGCTAGAGTACCAAATAAAGGTACAGAGTCATGGAATGAAAAGTGAACTTGCTAATAAATCTGAAAAGGAACTAGCATTTTATCTCTATACCACTTACCCCATTTTAAGTTCCTTCAAATCCATGCGACTAGCTAAAATTTCAAACAACGCTTTGTCAGTATCTGCTCTATTGCAGATAATCTACATAAAAGTTAAAACTTTCAAAATCTACGGAGAGTAGAAATTCACCAGCACTTTTCTTTTGCTGTTCTCTCTTTTTCTTTTGCTGTTCATATCTATACTTGCTGCAAGGAAGCCAGAAAAGGTATAACTAGCTTTTCAAGCACAAAAGGTTAAAAATTAGACGTGATACTTTGTCAAGTTTGGCATGATCATTTACATAAGTTTTCAAAAATTTTGTCCTTTGATAGCTGGCAATATTTCTCATGAAGCATACAAGGGTTCTTTCCTTAAAATAAGCTGAATTCTCATCCACGAGGGAAAAAGATGCACCAATTTGTTTCCTTAATCTGTCGGACAAACAGGCATAAGTAATAACAGAGTCTCCTCAACCGGGAGCCATATTCCTTTTTTAACTTTCTTGCAAATCTTCTTCCCTTCGCTTTGAGGAGAAAACAGATTCAACTACAACTCTACGCAAAGCTAACCAAATCAAGGATAGGATTATACTCATCCTATAATCATGCAATGGTTTTTTGCTAACAAAGAAAAATATGAAGAGTTCCCTACTTGTAATCCATTATTCTTACAACTGGAGGATCTGCATCCGGGGATAATACAACCTGCAAAGTAACAAAACAAGAAGCATATATAACAGGAATTTTTTGGAAGAAAAAAAAAGAAGAAGAAACGACGTAATCTTTCATCTCCTACTGAAAGTATGAACTTATTATATAAGTGGCAACTCAAGTATTGAAAATCCACATCACTAACATAGAAAAAGGATATGCGGAAAAGGAGAATGACCATCTTCAAAAACCAACTTATTTGAGGCCTATTTGCACATTTATAATAACGTAGCGATCTTTTTGTAGGTAATACGATTTTAAGAACCTAGTCTTTCAATAGAATGAACCAAAGAAAAGGAAAAATGAGGTGGATCATGAAATGAGAAGGAATACCAAATCAAGTTCAGCATCAGCAGCCATTTGAATTGCCTCACTTTTAGACACCACTCCCACCTAATCGAATCCAACCAATTAGTCAGAATAAAAAGAACGCTCCAATTGCAGGAAACGTGCAATCTTGTTTCATTCACTTTCTAAACGAGTAAACAGAACACAGACGAAAGCAAGAAATATCACTAACCATATTCTGATTCTCGTCAATAAGCCGTACAGTAGCAGCTCTACAACAAAGCAAGCACAGCTAAAACTTCAAACTTCACTCATTACAAAACTAACGCACAAAAAAATTTCACAGCCAGCGAATAGCTAACCTAATGCCGGATACATTAAGAGCCTCGTCGTCATCAGAGAAGCTCTGCCGCGACCGTCGCGAATCTGAGGAGCGAGAGCCACCGTACCTGGCGGATGTGGTTGCCGAGAAGCTTTGAGGAGGTGAAACGAGAGAGAGATTAAAGTTGTGAAAACGGAGACCGAAGAGTCTGGACTCAACAGACGAAAGCGTTACAGGCGACGTCCTTGGTACAGTCGGAGTTAGGGAGGCTTTGAATGGGAAGCTGCCGGCGCCGGTGATCGCAGCCATTCGCTTCGGTGGTGGGGGTGAAATTTCTGGCTGAGGCTTATCCTTAAAATTTTGAGATATTTTGGGGCAGGGTATAATGTTGAACTTCAATACTTCGGTCTTCAACCCAATCATAAGAGTCCACGGAGTTACTTTCCTTTTTGAGTTTAATCTACGTATTTAATGTTCCCAAACAATTTTTGACCATACGGGGTAGATTACGGTCTTGTTTGACAATCAGTTAATTGTATTAGCTATTAGCCGATAATTGACTATATCAACTAATTACATTAGTTATTTGTCCCTTAATGTTGGATAAAATTAGAAATGGCATATAAGAACATAATTTAAAAAAATAAGTGTATAATTAAATTTAAATAAATTAAATTAACTTCTAAAGCATTTATAGTAAAATTAACCTAAAAATAATTTTCAAATAATTAAAAACACGTTTTTAAATTTATTAAGAATTTAAAATTATTTAACTTCATTTAATTGGAATTAATTTTAAAAAAATCATAAGCCTAACAAAACAATCTGCCTGCACCATTAAAGTATTGTGGCTTGATTTGACAAATAAAATTGGAGGTTTTGGTCCTAAGTTACTATTCTCATTTCTCACAATTGCTTCCCACGTTTTCTTTTCTTTGTGTAACCTCTAGACTTCTACTACCTCATAAGTATATCGTCATTTTTGATCAGCTGAAAGCAAAACGCTGGTCCTCCTGAGCTTGTTGTAAATCAACTAATTAAGTTAATCAACAACTCATTCAGCTGAATCACCAAACACAATAAGTAGCTGTTTAATATAGTCAAATAAGCTAAAATAGTCAATTAACTAATTTTTAACTGATAAGTCATTCACCAAACGGGGCCTACATCTCCTGTTTTGATTACAATGTTCTTATCATATTCCATTAAATATTATTCATGTATTTATATATCATATAAATGTATAAATAAAATTTAATTAAACAAGATTAGAACAGAGTAACTAAAATAGGGGATTTGATGTTGGTCAAGAGTTAGTAAAGGGTCTATATTTTATGCCGTATTTTTTATATTTTATAAGAAGGTTATTTTTCATAATTGGATTTTTGGTCATAAACAGGTAAAATTGCTAATTACTCTAAGGTTTACCCAAAATAACTTGGTTTACTCTAAATATGAATTGTAACATTGGAATTCTAAATCAATGTCTTAAAAATCAAATCGAAAGTTAAATCGGTAAGACAAGATATTTAATATTTAAAAGGTTTAAACAAATAAGACAAAAGGTTTAAGGTTTAATTGGTATTCATGTCTCATTAATCCTATGACTTAAGATAATTTAGATACTAACATAATTGCACATGATAGAAATCTTATTATCATAATCTCATATGGTTCCCTTCATGCTATGTTTTGTATCATGGGCTTCATTAATTAGATTTAAGATAGACATCAATTCATAGATAAATGAATATCAAATTAATGAAAATTGTCTTTCGTTTTATTAATAAAAATAAAGTTTGTAAAAAGTGCTAAAGGTGATTGCCTTTAGAGCACTACTCTACACTAAACATTTGAAGTCAAATATTTGACCATAAAGGAGTTGATACGAAAAGGTGACATTAAGGTTTTAAGTATTTAAGGATTAAGGAAAGTTAGCCAATCCTTTAGCTGAAGGACTTCACCCACCCGTGATTGGAAAATAGGTATACAGTATTAGTATTTTGAAGTCCTTAGATACTGTTAGTTAGGGGATCATTATGTTTGCTCCATGTACATTTATACATTTATATATTTTGATGTATTATGATAGTACGGTGGTTGATTAACAAAGATGATTATTATTTATCTTCAGTAATACGTGTTATCATACATTGTCATAATAAGTATGAAAGTCTTAAGATCTGTGTCAATCTTAAGCATTTAAAGGTCATTGGGTATGTATACAAATTGACCTTGAGCCTATGTTATTTAAACACATACAGTTTTATGCAAATATCCATAAATTTTGACGTGACATAGAGAGATAAGTTTTTAATCCCATAAAGGTTCTTTAATGTAGTTTAGCATTCAATTAAAAAACATAAAGGTTTTCTCTAATACAATTTAGCATTCGGTGAGAGGAAACAAGTTTTTTCTAATGTTATTTAGCATTCGGCAAGAGAAAACAAGATTTCTCTAATAAAGTTTAGCATATGTGGTTTAGCATAAGTTTAGAGAAATCGAGACCTACAAACAAAAATGATGAAATTTAGATTATACAAGTATCATATTAGTTTCTCACACTTCATTTTTCCATTCATGTTAGTAAGGTATTAGATATGCTTGATTATATTAAATAAGTGTCGTGCATGACAAATGTATTTGATATTTTTCGGTATTGAAAGCCTTGCAGGACGGAATGATAAATTTTAGATCAAATGTTTTGTTTTTAAACCTAGTCGACTAAAATAGTTGCGTAGCTTAACTAGGTTTTTTTAACTCTTTTAAACTTGAGTCAATACCGCAATTGAGTATTCTCCAAGGGGAAGAATGTTGGATAATTTTTACATTTCTCATAAATTTTGACAACTTTTAATTGCATTTTTTAGTTTTTTTAATAACTTATCGATTAAGTTACGTAATTTAATCCAGATAAAGATACTAAAGTGACCAAATAAATGATATAAATCAATGTGTCTAGCTCCTAGGGAAAATAGATCTCGATTAGTGTAGACCGGACCCATATAAGACTTGTGATGGGAAAGTCCGATATGGAAACTATAGAAAAAGGTTAATATCTCCTGTTGTTGATCATATGAGGATTCTCTCTAATTCGTTAAGAGAGCTTACATTTTGAGAAAACTGTAGAAAGACTTTACCGTGTCTCGATG
>JANIJH010228970.1:0-21487 GCA_024520975.1 Erythroxylum areolatum
CAAAATATGCAATGCAAACCACTAGCCTGTCCCAATTGACCAATTTACCCTTCCCATTGGGGATGGGATGTTACAATATCGGTAAGAAATAAATTCTCTATTTGAATTCAATCCCTTTTATTAGTGATTTTCATTTATCTTAAACTAGTTTCTAGTTGGAATTATGTCGTGATTGTTTGCGATAACAATTTTGATGAAATTGGATGAAAAAATGGAGAAAATGGTTGGAAAATGAAAAAAGATGAGATTGGGAGAAGAGGAGAGGGTGACGCTAGAGTAGAGGAGAAGAAGAGAATTTTTGAAAAAAAAAGAGAAAGAAGGAAATTGAGTATCTTAGGAAATTTTAAGAAAAATTAAAGGGTAAAATGAGAAATGTAAATATTTAAAGGTAATATTGAAATTTAATTCTTAAACGGTATTTTTGCAATAATAAAAGAATGTGAAGTTGCAAACAACATTTCTACTAGTTAGGGATAAGGTTGTGTACTATTAGACCTCCCCAGATCCTGTGCTTTGGTGATATTTCTATTGCGTGTTGTTGTTGTTAAATAAAAGAATGTGAAGGTAAAATATGATTTTTTAAATAATTAAATCGAATATAATTTTGTAAATATTTAGGTTCGGAAGATAAATTAAAGAGTAGATTTGACTAATTTAAATAGTTGAGTCTAGAGATCATGTAAACATAACCTTAAACTATATCCTTATAATTATGTAAGGTTCATAAAATTGTGAATTTTATTACTAATAAATTATTTTATAGTAAATCATGTTATGAATTAGTAATTAATTAAATTAATGATTAATAAATTAAATTTATATTTTTGAAATATATAATTTTAAGAATTTATTTATTAAATAAATAATTCATCAGGTACAAAATGTTCAACATTTATATTTTATTACGTGTTATGATGTCTATTGTCTGATAGAGAATGATGTATAATAGTTTGAAAATACATTATAAAAATTATGAATATGTGGCTTACTTAGGATAAGCTATATTCGAAGGTTATAAATTGATGAATTGTTGGAGCAATTACTAGGGTATCTTGAGTCCCAGAAAAGTCTTGTGTCAATGGCTAGGTATAGGAGTAGTATGAGAGTATTATGAGTCCTAGGAATATCCTATGGTAATGGTTAGATATCATAGTAGTATTGGAGGTACCTTATTAGATTGAGGGATTGAGATATCCAACATTTACACATCTGATTACATTTTTGCTTAGTGAGTGATTATGATGAGTAGAGATGAGCTGACAAACTATTGAATATAAGCTTGCTAGGTTAAGCTAGACCCAATTAATTTAGTTAATAAAAAGGTAAAACTTAAATGGTAATTTAAAAATAATATTTTTTTTAGGTAAGTTGGTAAAGTTTATAAAAAAATAGAAGTTATGTATAATCTAGAGATTGCCTAAGTTATAATCTCTTATCCAAACTAAAAGAAAGCCCTACAGATGTCTCCCATAATCATACAAACGACAATATCAAGCCTAAACCATGACTACAACTAAGATGGTCATATCAATGAACATCTTACCAGTATCACAATTTCATGCAATGTACTCAAATAGCATATAAACTAATCCAGACTACCTACTAATCCATAACCTAAAAGCAATACATCATAATTTGAATTCTTCACATTTCCAGAGCAATGTGGGATCTTCTTTGTGTAGGATACCGAAGTGATAAGATAGGTGAGATAGAGCCTTATTGTCAACTCTAACCCACCTTCCATTGTAAACTCGATTTGGACTTCTAGATTTTAAGGCATCTATCTGTGGGTTAGGGTTTTTCTACTATTATCCGAAGGATGTCCCCTTGTAGCTTATGACACCATGCTTCCATGAATAATAAAAATAATATTAGTATTGATAATTAATAATAATAATATTATGTATATTTATTAAGTGTTTAGACAGGTTGCGTATTACTTGTGTATTTAGTATTATGTGTAGGAGATAGATAGATTCTCGATAACTCCAGTACATATGATTGATAGTGTAGATCTAGATGGGGCAAACAGAACAAATTTAATTTTTATTGTATATACTTTTGAATGTTAGAGTGTGGAATAGTTATGAATGTATAAATAATTTTTGTGACTAATGAATATTAGTTTTGAGACTAATGAAAATTTTGATAATTAGTTATGTAACTGGGAAAAACTTGGCTAAATTGTTGTTTAATAATTTTGGAGTGTCACATTTTATTTATAGGTTAATTGATTTATGTTCTTTTTCTCATATATTGTTGCTAATTTTTTTTAAAAATTGATTGTAATTTTGCTTCTGGTTTCTATTTCGAAAGATGTGAAGAGAAAAATTGTATGTCATATGTTCTTAAAGCTCTATTCTATCCAGCTGATCTTAAGCAATCTCTTTGTGGAAAATTTTGATGAGTCAAAAAATTTCCTTTTTTTACTTGGTATTTTCTGTTCATTTTGAATTTAATCTCAATTTTGTCTGTGTTAGTTTGGGATTTGAGATTTTGATTTGAAAATTTTCTATTTTCTTGGTAGAGAATTCTAGGAGAATAGCAATTTCTCAGTTACATGCTTAGGTAAACTTTTATAGTAAAGCTTTTAGGATAATGGTTGGTGGAATTTGAATGTGATTTTTCTTGTTTGAGTTTGTAAAACCATACGTGTTTATTCTCTTGTTCACAATGTCCATATTTTAACTGTTTATTGATAAGAAAGATAACATCTCCTAATTTTCTATCCAAAACTTGAGATTTTTTTTCACTCTTTGTAGGATTATGTTCAATCTCTTGTTCATCTGTATGAACGTCTCCCTTGTCGAGTGACTTTTAATCCAATACGTGACCATTATTCGCTATGGTATTCTTATTTATTAATTGTATTTATTGGTTTTGAGGAACCTATGTATTTTATTGTATATATACTCTATAAAATTGTTGAACTTTTTATATGCCAATTTGAGTGCTTCTGTGATTGAGAGATGGAATTTCTTTTGAGCAGAACCTTTTTTCTTTGTCAAATGTTAATGGATAAGCACACATAATAAGTTAATAAATTAAATATTGTAATTGTAAAGGTCATAATAGTTAGGAAATCATATATAAGATAAGATTTACCATAACGATAAGCTTATTAGATAAAAAATTTTAAATCATAATATAGAAATAGTTTTGCAAAATTCATAAGTAATTTTTGTTTTTGATAAGTGATACAAGTATATTTCGATTTTTTCACAAATAAAATTTTCTTATATTAGTATCAGAGCAAAATTTACTTGTATTATGATAATTATGAACTTTATCTCTTGATTTGATGATTAATGCTTATTTTGATTATTATGTAAAAATGATTAGCTAGTTTGAAATTCATATTCTTATCCAATAGATTTAACTTATCCTTATGAATGAAATTAAAACAATAGTAGTCACAGATTCTTACAAGTAATCTTCATATAATTTTTCTTTTAAAAATTTTGACAAAGAAGTTTACTAATATTTGAAAAACATGAAAAGATAAGTGCTAATTCTATTTTAACCTCTAATTTGTCTTGCGAAAAAATTTACTGATATTTAAAAACACAAAATGATAAGTGTTAAATTTATTTCAACAGTGTTTTGTTTGTTTTTTCCTCTATCTCTATTTTCAAATCATATTTGACCGACGTTTTACTTTAAACGTTACTTTGTTCAGATTCTATAAATAAGATTAAGCGATAAAGTAAAACAAAACAAAGCCTATTGAAATTATGAACACTAGAGGGAAGGGATAAGCATAACATAAATCATTTTGTTTAAGGGTTGTCTTTATGCTGTGTGATAAGTTTAAATTTCATTATGTTTTAGGCATAATTTGATATGTGTTTAGCCGTTAATTCGATCATTTAGTATGTGTTTCAGTTAAAATTGTGTTATTTTGTTAATTATTTGTGTTTTAAATGTTTTATAGGTTAGTACAAGTTTTTGAGCTTAAATATTATGTTTTTGAAGTTCCTTGATGTGTTTGTTAGTGTTCAGGGTCAATATCGAATAACAGACGAGTTTCAAAGGGAACTAGTGCCATAACACAGGCCCACGATCATGGCATGCCACGATCATAATAGAAGGCTCAAATGTGAGCCACAATTGTGACCTGCGTCGGGCAGACGCATAGACACTTATGAACTTCACATTTCGGGAAACTTTTTGGACCTTTTGGACTTCCAAAAAACTCTAGGGTTGCCTAAAATATAAAAGACTATTTAAAGAACCACAAGTGAAGAGAAAAGGGAGCTTTACATTCAGCAACTCTTGGAAACCCTAAAGAGAGAGAAAGAAGAGAGAGAAAGAGAAGAATAAGAGGAAGGAGGAAAAAGAAATGGATCCTGATGCCGCAGCTCCCTGAATCAAGTGGTATCTTGACGCCGTTGCCTTCCCGATTTGTCTAACCTAAGTTCCTTTTTCTCTTCATTTTCTTTTTTATTTAAATGTATAAAGTTGAGATGGATTGTATGCAAATGGATTTCGGGTTGTTGATAATATTCTGAACTCTCATTTGGGATTTTACTTTGAGTTAATGTTGGTTTAGTTATTTTGCGTTTATTTCAGGTGTTGTGATTGATTAATGTATTTGCATGTTTTGGTAACAAACCAAGAGGGTGAGCCAGATAAAAATGATTAGATCAGATTAATGAGAGTTAGGTGATCTAATTGACCAGTTAATTAATCTTGTCGGTAATTTCATGGAGAGAGATCTCGTGCGAGACCCGATTATTTTTAGAGAGCTTATAACTAGCTAAAATTGTGAGTAATTTGTAAATTGAGATATTGCAAGTTCCATAATTCGATTAGGGCTTACAATTTAGGGTTTAATGATTATAACTCGATAGAGAGTAATCAACCTTACGATCGTCTATAACCAACACCCCGTAAACACATAAATGGCTAGATTAGTATTAATGATAGGTAAAGTCTCCTCTCTTATAACTTGATTAACTCTCTTTACAGATTTTCGTTATGACCTGTGTGACTACTTAGTTTAATTCTGTTTTGTTGAAATTTTCACTTTACAATTCTTGAATCAATTTCTCTTATTTACTTTTCGTGTTCATTTGTGTAGTTTTTATTTCTTTTTGTTCTTTTCTCTGAGACTTAGATGATTTAGGATTAGGCTAATGCCCTCCTCATAGAATCGACCATTCAATACTACAAAGTATTACCTGTGCGCTTATTGATTATTGAGGGTTTTATAAATTGTAAACCTTGGTCAACACTATGTAAAGCAACATAAAATTAGTTGTGATAATCTGTTGAAAAGCTAATGGAATTGTGTTTTCTAGGTCATAAGTCAATGAAACCAATATAATGCACGTCAAGAATCTAAACAACAAATTGTTATACAATGACAATCTAATCCTACAATCCCTTACATAAGATGAAACAAACCCACCCAGAAATTGAAGGAAGTCTTGTTTGTATTATCCAATCAAAGATTACACCCCAAAATTATGAACTTCTACCTATGGTGGTAGTTTGGTAAGGAGTAATGTCATAGAAGTAGTGAATGTTCTCCCTAACAGAGTATGACATCTCCTTCTTTGGTGGCAGCATATCCCTTTTTAATGACTGGCTATCTTGAAATAGGATGAAGGACTAAGTATGGCTTCAATTACGTCAACTATAGCAGCGATAATAGTTTCATTTTGTTTATCTTATAGACACTTGGGTTATGTCAATTTGGTGTACGTGGTTGAAAATACGAGAAGGTGGCTAGGGTTTCTTTTTTAAAATAAGAAGATGATGGGTGTTTAGTTACTAAAACTAAAGTAATAACTATTGTTTGGACAAAAGAATAAGAAAACTTATTATGCGCCTAATTTTAATTTAAGTATATTAAATATATACACATACATATACACACTTATATTGTCTTGTTAATTTAAGTACATTAAATAACACACACACACACACACACACACACACACACACACTCAAACATTCACACTCACACATATTGTTCAGTTTGGTTTATTTAGAGACTTGAACCTTTGACTGTATTAAAGGTAGAACTCTTAGCCATTTGTTTACATATTACAACTTGTGTTAATTTGAAGTAGTTATATTTATATACATTTTATAAACATTAAAATATTAGGTTAGAATAGGTTTTTGATTTAAATGAATTATGTTATGGTCTGAAATATTTTAATGAGCAAAAACACAAGTTAAGACTTGTAGATCAATTGATAAATTGTTTTTTTAAAAATGAGTTTCTAAATATATTAAAATTTTGAATGAATTTAATGACACGCAGAAATAAGTTTTTAAATGAATTATAAAATTAAAATTGATTAGTTCAATATTTTTCTAATTAAATTTAAATTAGTGTATTCATAAGTTGAATATTAGAATTAAGTTTATAATTAAACAATATATATAATTAGAAATAAGTTTATAATTAGGTTGAAATTATTACTGCAATAATAGTTTCTAATTGAATTAAATTAATTAAATCAAACATTAAGTTTAATAATTCAAAAGGAATCATTTTTTCATGCTCTTTCGAGCGTTTTAGCTTTAATGATAAAGTCATATTATGAGACAGGTTTCAACTTTTTTTTCAAAATTATTGAATATTATTTTTCCTTAAATTCTTTTAAGAAAAATGGTTTTAATGAGAACCTCAATTTTAATTCAAACTCCAGCATAGTAAAATCGTATAAATTTCATGAAGGCATAATTAGATCAATATCATAAGTTGCCTGAGATTGACTTAATGTCACATGTTATATTGGCGTTATATTAGCGAATAACATGATAACATGTCTCATCTTTACTAGTTATTAAGGTTTCTCCACTCCCATGAACAAAAATGCAGCGCTTTAACAAACGCATGCCCCAATATAGGGATTTGTCAATTAGAGTGTCGAATACTCCATCAAATCATATATCACACATATAGTTAGGTAGTGCAAACTTTCTTTAAAAAATATAAGAGAATAGAAGTATCTAGAGGTTTTAGTTTTAGTGGCCTAGCAAGGGACATTGTAGAGCAAATAACATATATGAATTTCAATCATTTAAATAACCAATTAACTCAATTTCCTATATATTTCATTTTTTTATGTTTGTAGGATTCATTAAATTTTAGTATAAAAGTAGTAGTCACTTTTTATTCCATGTTTAATTATATTTGCATATATACTTGAGATATTTGTAAATAAATACACCTAAATAGAGTGATTAATCGTTGACGAACTATTATATGGATGATGATTGGAAACTTAGTGATCTTTTAATTTCATATACAATTGTGAAAATAGTTAATGTTTCTATTTAGAAGATTGCATCAAATTCACTGAAATTGATAAACATATTAAATGTGTCATTATGGAAATATGTTTTTTAGGAGAATAACTACTGTATCGAAAAATTTTGCTATATAATTCATTGAAAGTGAAAACTTTAATGGCAACAATTTAAAATTTTAGAATTATAGGAATCTAATATGTATTGGAAGAACAAAAGGATCTTATCTCATTATATGGAATTAAAATTGTTGGACCCCGTTTCTGGATTCCAACAATCGCTTCTGATACCAAACAGTGCTGGCGTTCGGGTCACGATACCTATTACGAGGCTCTGATTTCCTAAGGATTTCAAACTTCAGAAAATTTTAGCTTCAGTAGTGACAGGTTCATCGCGGTGAAAGTTTGGCTTCGTCGTGGTGAAACCTTTGGACAAAACCCAGACCACCAACATTCAACACAAGACGTACATACATTCATACAATTCTTTTAACATAACCCTTTAAACAAAGAAATTAACTGTGAACAAAAACAAACGAAACTTCTTCAATTCATCATTTCATTACTAAAGCAAAAGAGTTTGAAAAACTTTATTGACATATTAAAAGCCACACTATTGGCTTATTACAGAATGCAAAATGCACGTGATACAATTGAATGCTTATGCTTAATATGATTCTAAATACTAAAAGTTTCTGAACTAACTTAATTACTAAATATAGCTATCTTGGAGTTGCCAAATGCCTTGCAAGGTTCACAATTCTCTTGATCTATTTTTTCTTCACCCGTGGAGTTGAAGGTAATGGGGTGAGCTGCGAAGCTCAATGACTTATACATTTATAGCCATTGGCAATGAGCCATACAATTCAAGCATATACATATAGATATTCATTCATATTCATCTGTAACTTTTTTTTTTTGCTAGCAAGTCAATCATCCACAAATTCTAACTCAAATATTCAAAATCAAGGATGCTATCACTTAAAACGTATCATATACATTTAAGCATCAGAACATAACATTCAATTATGTTTCATACTCAACAATTCAAAATGCAATGCACAAACAAATGGCTCGAGGTTTCCATGGAAACAGAATGGAGAAATTGAAGTTTACATCATGAACAAAATGAGTCCATTTTTCGGAGCTCATATATCATAAGCAGGCAGTCAGGAAAATGCTCTTGTCAACGTGTATGTAACAAATAGAATGGTTCCACTCTTGCCTAAACAGAAGCACATAATCATTTTATCATATGCTCATACTTTCATGCTTTTCTATCTTTTCTTTCATACAAAATGCCATGACATGTTTCAATGGCATAACTTGATCATAATTCATAAATCACAATGCATTTTCAATCATTACCATAATACTGTCAGGGGCATGGTTAATTCTAACAGATATAACCCAAATTCCCTTCTGCCCATGATTAATTCTCGTAATTTCTTAAGGAATTATTCCTCGAATGAGGTAATATTATCACATGTTATTTTTAATCTCCCTATTGACTTCCTTTCTCGAATGATTTTCTCCTTTTGTCTGATTTCCTCTAATTTCATATTGACTTCTTCTAATGTCTGTTCATTCATACTAGTTTCTCCACACATTTCAATTTATTTACAATCATAACTTCTTGTGTTGGCAACACGTTCATCGGATATAATTTGTATCTCCAGACCATATTTACACAAAATATAATGTGGACCTAAGTCCTCCTCACATTAGCAATAATGTCTCCTCAGAGTCAGCAATCCAATCGTATAGTTGAATACTTCACATCAACAAAATACGTATATTCTCAATAGCATATTCTACCTCTTATACCTGAGTCTCCTCTAGGGGTATGACTCCAATATTCACTTTTGATTCATTACATATTTATTTCTGATTTGCTTCTTCATTGATCACTCTTAAATTGAATCGTCTAATCAACTTAACCTAATTTAGGGAAATTCTTTCTTGAAGGAAAAATTCTTGCTATGATCATCGATACTGCTCATATAACTCTTATCAATCAACTGTCATAATCATCGCTTATCGATTATTCTTAATACCTCAAAAAGATCAATTTTTATCATTTTGTACACGATCATAATGATTTATGCATCAAAATTTAATGATGTAGTGGACACGATCGCATATGCTTAGGTGTGTATCATCAAGGTCATCTCATTCTATTTAGAGATTTATTTCTAACAGATCACCACTTATCTTACAATAGAAATACTTTGATCTCAAATGATCCTAGACAATATTTCTTTATCCTTACTACCTTCGAGGTTTCCTTGCATTGATATATGCTAACATCAACTTTACCTTAATTTTCTAGAATTTACCTCTTCTAGTGTTACGTCATTTCATGATAATTCAACTACCATATAGAGTGCATTCACTCTTCCTATTTGATTCCTTATCTTTTTATTAATCTCATGCGTACATAAAATTCTCTCTTATATGCATTTCTAATTTTCTCCTTACTACACACCATTCATCTCTCGAAAAATTAAATTACGTCTACTTCCTCCCCTTTTTATTCCTTCCCCCTTCTTATCTTATCTTCCTGTTGTCATTTATTTTATCTTCCACATGTACCTCCTCAGTCAATTCAAAATTATAGATGTATAATCATCAACAAATTCTGATATCAATTTCCACTAATATATTCTTACGATGGGTTGCAACTCTTATCACATTAATCAAACAACTACTTCAATTCCAAATCCATCTCCTTAAGATCATAAAATTTTTTGTTTTCATTACATTCTACTTGCACACCTTAATCTCATCATTTTTACTTATCTCCCTATTTTCCTCACACAATCATGACAATATATTCACTTCTCTATCATATTCAAAGGTATATCATTACAGTAAAATATTGATATCATGTTCCATAATATATACACCAATACAAATATAGTGAATCTTTATCTATCATACAAAACCAGATACTATTTCTCATTTCTAACTGCCCATAAACCTTCAATGGCTCACATTCTGATAGATCATCATTCTTCCCAATGCTTCTAACAGCTCAAATTCTTAAGGAATGCTCATGCATGTGACTCAGACTAGGGGATTAGTTGCGGCTATCTGCTATGACATGACAAGAATGCATGTCCCTAGACACCTATTTCAGAAAATGCCCATATAAGATAGTAATTCTGGGCTCTGATACTACATATGTAACACCTCACTCCCTAGAGACACGTGCCCGACATCCTGAGAGATATCTGAGTCCGTGCCCCTCGAGGTTGGCGTGCTAAAACACTCAATCAGTCAAAACTTAGTATAAAATTTTCTTTTTGAAACATCAACATATGCGAAAGTCGATCATCACATAGGGCCCACTTTCATTCATAAACATCTTCAATCAACACATTACAATCAATAGAATTTCAATAGTCAATTGGGGCCCATTACAAATACAAAACACTATTTTACAAAAATTGTGGAATACAAATTTAAACAAGAATAGGATAACACTAATGCAGACGCGAACTAATCCCGACCTCTATCTTTCTCTTACATGTAGTCATTATATTTCCGTTTGCCTAACGGGGTATTCTTCCGAGTCCTGAAAAATGTATGCAAATTTTTAGGTGACTTTTACGAACTCAATGAGTGACTATCATCGATGACTCACCCAATCACATAACACATAATCACATTCACAACGTCTCACACTTCACATTCAATAGATATAATCATTCATATTATGCATATGCAGTGCACATGAGACCCACTTTCTATTTGTTACTTTATTGTGACCGAGTACCTAAATTGTCCCGTATCTATTGAATACCGGGCTCATTACTAACTATCCCCTATCTGCTTGGGGGATACAGGGCTCATTTTACATAGTAAGCCTTAAGCTCTTAATCACTTTTGAGCTCGAGGCCCATTTTCACTTGTTGAACTTTAAGCTCTGATCCGTGGCTACTCTGGTCACAACTACCATTATCTTTCATGCATTCATGAAATGGAATACATCAATCATATTTTCATAATCTCATTGAATCACATTCTCATATCATCAAACCTTAGTCTAGCATTCAACATTAAGTTGAGAATCACATTTTCACTTAAATGCAAATGCTCATTCAAAAACACATGTATCATCAAATTATGTACACTTAGTTCATTTTATTCACATACAAGTAACACTTCAAAATCCCAATCAATTAATCACATCATCAGACCTTCTAACCAACACAATCAATTAATACAAAAATTCAAACAAAACAAACAATGAAATGAGACCATCTAGGTCTACTTACAGTACGCTCCAGTTTAGCATTTGTTTCCAAATTCTAGAAAATGCCTGAATGCGAATGTTTAACCTGCACGTCACAATTATGCAATACGCACGTTGCATACACATTAATAACTTTGCACATGTATAAACATTCATTTATGTGTGTGTGTATATATATAGCCTATGTACAATGCACGTTCATGACAATTCCGGGTATCTTTCCTTTAATTTCATCACAAAATCAATCTCATATCAAAACTCATCTAAGTATAATTTATACTTAGGTTTATGGCTAACTAAAACCATTAAAATCTCTATTCCTTTCGCATTGACTCACTTTAGATTTTTCCAAGACATACTTTCAAGTTTACTGTTCACCTTCAATTAGAAAGCAAAACTGATATAATTTGGTCATACTCTCTTCTAGAAAAGTGTTCTTCTATGTCTTATCTTTCTATTGACACCAAAATCACTCAATTTGGTTCAATAATTTGGAAGATATGCCTCAAAAATTTTCGGACTACTCTTATCCAAAATAATATACTATACACAACTTCCTTCCAGAAATTAAACATCTTGGAGACTGAATCACAATTTGACTTCTTCAAATAATTTGTAAGCCTATATCTCTAGTTTACTCTAAATCAAAAATCATCTCATTTAGAATCCTATAGATCCAGGTATAACCGAAATAGCCAAACATGTTCAGTGAAATCACACCAGTTCATAATATTCCAACAGATTCCCTCATTTTCTTTCAAACAAACTTTTCCAAATAAATTCATAATGCTACCAATTTTCATGGAGAGATAGAAATATGAGTTAGGAATCTATTGATCGAAGAATCACTCCATTTGGAGGTCAGATGACAAAGTTATTGCTGAAAGAATCAAACAAGGTTCTATCCTTAATCACATTGAACCTATTTCGGGGAAACTAACATAACTTTCTCTATAGGTATCGGATCGAGGTGTTCTTTGGATTATTTTGAAGAGAACTTCGAGATCTAAAACTTTCATGAAAACATCAAGACAAATTCTATCATATAAAGGGTCAAAATTGGACTAGAAGAAGTTTTAGTTAACATAAGATAAAGCAGAAAGTCAATCTAAGAAGAAGCAAATGGTAAACTTAAGACGAAACAAAGTCAACTTAAGACGAAGTGACTCTTAAGACGAAGCAGAGTTAACTTAAGATGAAATAAAGACAACTTAAGATGAAGTGACTCTTAAGAAGAAGCAGAGTCAACTTAAGAAGAAGAAAAGTCAACTTAAGACGAAGCAGAGTCAACTTAAGACGAAGCAAAGTCAACTTAAGATGAAGTGACTCTTAAGACGAAGCAGTGTCAACTTAAGATGAAGCAAAGCCAACTTAAGACGAAGTGACTCTTAAGACGAAGCAAAGTCAACTTAAGAAGAAGCAAAGTTAACTTAAGACAAAGTGACTCTTAAGATGAAATAGAGTCAACTTAAGACGAAGCAAAGTCAATTTAAGACGAAGTGATTCTTAAGACGAAGCAAAGTTAACTTAAGACAACTTAAGATGAAGTGACTCTTAAGACGAAGCAGAGTACTCTCCTGAGCATCTCCACTCATAAAGACCATAACTTTCTACTCCAATATCCAAAAGTTTTATATTATATACCGTTGGAAAGCTAGAAAGATAAGCTATAACTTTCCAAAAGACAAATTTATCTAATTTAGCCTAGATTAAACCATATTTTGCCTTAAAGTCAGAACACAAATTTTATCCCTAAGGAAGACTTAAAAATTTTAAACCAAGCAAGTTTGGAAAATCCTGAGTATAACGATTCAATTACTAATTTGACTTCATTCAAGTCTCAAACCTCAACTCAATAGGGTTTTCAAATAGAAAATCCCCACAACACCCAATCACTAAAATTGGTTCTAAAATACTTAAACCCATGTATTTCCTAACTCCATGGTCTAAAACTTTTTCAAAAATTCCAAAAGGTTCAAATGATCTTACCTTGATTCTTCACCAAATGAAGAGATCTTTGGCTTAATTTGAAGCTCTTCTCTCCCTCTTCCTTTTTCTCTTCTTGACCCACTTCAAAATCTCTCTCAAGACTAAAAAGTGTTGGAACCCTAGCTTAACTCTTTTCTTTTCTCTCAACCACCGAATTTCTCTTCTTTTTCTTTTTTAACTTCTCTTTTTCTCTCTGAATTCATGTTTTCCCCCTTCTTAAAAAGCAAGACTATATTTCTTTCTTCCATTTCTACCCTTAATGAGCCCAAAAAGCCCCTTTTACCCTTCCTTCTAGGCTTACGTTCTTTTTAACCTTAAGTGTATTACCAAAAACACCCTTTGAACATTCTTATATCCTTTATACTTTATTCCAATAAGCCTATATCATATAATCTTTCTAACATCAACATAGTAATTTACTTTCTACAAAATTTCACAAAGATCTCATAATTAATGTAAATCATACTTATTCATCAAGAAGAAATTCTTTCTTGGGGGCTAAAATTTCTCAATATACTTGCATTTATAAACATTTATACCTGGAAAGTCAATGAATGCATGTACAGTCATTTTCATATGCCAAACTTTCACTATTCACGTGTATTTGTATGTCATATTATGCATGAGCATGAAAAATGCATTTCTAGGCTTTCATTATTAACTCATATTTACTATTCTAGCCTCTCACAGGTGATGGGATGTTACATTAAAAGTAATAAAAATTAGACACAACAATGATGAAGCTGTGGAATAAGAGACGAATTTAAATTCATACTTTATTATGATTTATGTGTTAATCATTTTATAGAATTAAAGTAATCTTGATATTTAGAAAATAAAAATGCAAAAAAATTCGTAATTATTCCATTATATTCAGGATTGAATTTGTCCTGATTTCCCAACAGTTTTGTCATGATATAATTTTGACATTTTTAAAGGTGGAAGGAAGGATGAGGATGTATCAAAAGCTAATGCTGAGGCACTTGGGCATTTCGAAAGTGAGGAGAAAAATGAAAATGAAGAAGAATTCGAAGATGACAGTAGAAAACACAAAAGTTTGAAAAGAGCAACTAAAATCAAAGTTTTTGGAAAATTGAAAACCAAGAAAGTCGATGATGATAGTGATAAAAGTCTAAAGGTTTCACTGTGCAATAAGAAGAATAGAAAAACAGTTTAAGTCATCAACTCCAACAAAATCTTCCTTGAAAGAAAAAGCAAGTAGATCTTTCTTTTTAATCTATCCTTCTTTGTAAAGAACTGTGAATGCTCGGGTTTGTTGGTTTTCTATTCCATATCGAAAGCGGGTGAGATTATAGGCTTCATTTGAAGCTATATAAAAAGACATATGCCTATGGATTTAAACATCCAAAAATCTCTTTCCCATAACCTTTTGTATTAGTTCTTGGTGTGGATTATGAGATCTTCCTCTTGTAATCTTTGTTTTCTATAGTGGAAAGTTTTCTATTCTTGCCCGTGGTTTTTTCCTATATTCATTAAGGGGTTTTTCATGTTCAATCTTGTGTGTCCCTTTTTACCTTAATTTCTTTTATTGGTGTGTTTGGTCTATCTGAGTGGAGTCCATCCCCAATTAATGGTATCAGAGCCCAAGGGTTGCTCAAGTATGCTTTGTGGTTGCAGCATAGTATGATCTTCCACATCAGAAAACAAGTTTTTCATTAGTGTTCTTATGGGTTAAAGGTGGTTCTATTCTCTGGTTCTTGTTGTCATGTTTTAGGGCATTTGTTGCTAGTATTTGAGGTGATTGAGTGCATGTCTACGAAAAGCTTTGTTTAAGGAGATTAGGTTTTAAGTGGGACCATTTGTGACCCCTCCAACCTTTCCAGGGAACTTTTCTGGAGTATTACAGTCTTACTACATGCTAAGTGGAGGTAACTCGAGGTAGTTTCCCTTTTTCACGTGAGAGTGTGGGAGTCAATTCTTATGATAGAAGTAATGTCGAACAAACTTGAGATTACAAAGTTTGACAAGACAAAGTTCCTATTATGGAAATTGAAGATGAAGGAAGTATTAGTAAAAGACAATTGCATGGAGGCCATCAGTGTTAGGCTGAAGGATTTCACAGATGACGTCAAATGGAAACAAATAGATGCTCAGTGATGTCAAATTTGCATCTTGGTCTATTGGATGATATTTTTCAAGGTGTAGAGGAAAAGAAAATAGCCAAAGAGATATGAGATCATCTCATAAAGTTATATGAAGCTAAGTGTCTTCACAACATAATTTTTCTAAAGAGGAGACTCTACATACTTCGAATGTCTGAATCTACTTCAGTAATAGAGCATATCAATACTCTGACCTCTCTATGCTTTCAACTTTCAAAGTTGGGACATAATGTAAATCCAACTGAACGTACAGAGATTCTACTTCAAACTCTTCCAAATTCATATAACCAACTCATCATTAATTTAACCAATAATATGCTTATAGATACTTTGGTATTTGATGATGTTGTTGCTTTAGTTCTTGATGAAGAAAGCAGAACATCAACAAGGAATAAAGGTTAACAAGTTTGCATCAAGCAGAAGCCTTATCGATGACAAGAGGACAGTCAATAGAGCATGATTCCACTAGGAGTCACAAACAAAGTGGAATCACAAATAAGGAAGGTAAAAATCTAAAAGTAAGAAAAATCTCAAATGTTACAATTGTGGCAAGAGAGGACACTTTAAAAGTGAACGTCAATTCAGGAAGGGCAGAGACAAGGGCTGTGAAGCATCAACTTCTCAGGGATGTGTTGTTAATGGAGAAATCTCATATAGTAAAGTAGCAATGGTGTTTAAGGATAGAGTAGAGCTCACTGATGCTTGGATAATGGATTCAGGAGCAATGTGACATATGACTCCTAGTAGAGATTGGTTTCACACTCATAAATCTATCTCTGCAGGATCTATGTACATGGAAAATGACCATGCCTTGGAGATTGCTAGGATTGGCACCATCAAGTTGAAGATGTATGATGGTACAATTCACATTGTTCAAAATGAGCGACAAGTGAAGGGCTTTAAGAAAAATTTATTGTCTTTAGGACAATTGGATGAAATTAGGTGCAAAACCTCTATTCAAAATGGAGTTATGAAGGTGATTAAAGGAGCAATTATAGTAATAAAGTTAGAAAGGATAACTGCAAACTTATACAAGCTTATAGAAGAGACGTACATGGAAGCAAATGCATTGGTTAGTTCTATAGAAAATGCAACAAAATTATGGCACCATAAACTTGGCCATATGTCAAAACAAGGGTTGAAGATTCTTGTTGAGTAGAAACTACTCCCTAATCTCACGAAGGTATCATTACCCTTTTGTGAGCACTGCATTACAATTAAGAAGCATAGACTGAAATTTAATGCATCGAATTCTAAAAGTAAAGATATTCTAAAATTGATTCACCCTGATGTATGGCAAGCATCAAATATGTCTCTGGGTGGAGCAAGGTACTTTGTGACCTTTATTAATGATTACTCCAGAAGATTTTGGGCGTATCCTATTAAGAGAAAGGGAGATGTATTTCAAACTTCACAATATTTAAATCATAAATTGAGCTAGAGATAGGGAAGAAATTCAAGTGCCTCAAGACTGATAATGGTGGAGAATATACTGGTGATGAGTTCATCGATTTTTGTAGTCAAGAAGGCATCAAACGTCAATTCACGGTGCCTCACACTCCTCAACAAAATAGAGTGACAGAGTGAATGAACAGAGCTCTAATTAAAAGAACTAGAGCCATGTTGAGAATTGCAAGTATGACAAAGTCTTTCTGGGCAGAAGCAGTGAAGACAACTTACTATATGATTAAGCGATCACCAACAAGATCGATTGATCTGAAGACACTAATAGAGATGTGGACCAGTAAACCAGCAAACTATTCTCAGTTACACACATTTGGAAGTCTTGTGTTCGTGATGTATAATACCCAAGATATCACAAATCTAGAAAATGTACATTTATGCGGTATGCTGATGGAGTCAAGGGGTATCGACTGTGGGATCCCACTACTCACAAGCTTGTTATTAGCAGAGATGTCATGTTCGCAAAAGATAAACTGTAAGAGAAATATCAAAATAACACGTTTGAAGAAAATTATAAAGTTGTAATGATTGAGGAAGAAAGGAAGACTGAACAGAAAGATTCTAATAAAGCTATATCAGATCACAAGGAGCAAGAATCAGTTGAATATGAAAATATAAAAGTTCGACTGTCAACCCGTGAAAGGAGAAACCCAACCTGACAGTCTAATTATATTGCGGAGGGCAATGTTGTATACTGTCTCCTAACAGAAGATGGAGCACCATTAACATTCTAAGAAGCAACAAATAACTCAGATGCATCACTTTGGATGGCAGCAATACAGGAAGAAATAGAAGCTCTTCATAAGAATAAGACATGGAAGCTTGTGCCACTACCACAAGGGAGAAAGCCCACTGGCAACAAATGGGTGTACAAGATCAAATGTAACAATGATGATTAAGTGGAGCGGTGTCATACAATGTTGATGGTAAAAGGATATGATCAGAAAAAAGAGCAATTAAATTTAAAGACTGTGATTCTTCATGGAGATCTTAAACACGAAATTTACATACATCAACCAAAAGGTTTTGAAGAACTAAGGAAAAAGAGCTTGGTTTGTAGTTTGAATAAATCTTTGTACGATTTAAAATAGGTGCCAAGATTTTGGTACAAAAGATTTGATTCCTTTATAATGAGTCTTGGATTCAATAGATTTAGTTTAGACCCCTGTGCATATTTTAAGAGGTTTAGTAATAATAATTTCATTGTATTATTGTTGTATGTTGACATCATGTTGGTTACAAACCCCAACAACAATTGTATTCAAGATTTAAAGGCTCAGTTCACAGGGGAGTTTGAAATGAAGGATTTAGGACCAACAAACAAGATTCTAGGGATGCAAATTTACTGAGACATAAATAACAAGAAGATTTGGCATTCTCAGAAGAATTACTTGAAGAAAATCTTGCAACGCTTCAATATGAAAGATTGTAATTTAATCTACCCTTTTCCTATTAATTTTAAGTTATCATCAAGTAAAAACCTAGCAATGAAGGAAAGAGGAATGAGATGTCTTGAGTATCGTATGCATCAACTGTGGGAAGTTTAATGTTTGTTATGATTTGCACAAGATCAAAAATTACACATGCAGTGAGAGTGGTTAGTCGTTATATGGCAAATCCTAGTTAAGAACATTGGTGCATTGTAAAGAGGTTCCTGAGATAAATTAAAGGAATTTCATAAGCTGCTTTATGTTATAAAGGATATGAATTTATTATCAAAGGATATGTTGATTTTGATTTTTACAGGCGGCCTTGATAGAAGAAAATCCACTACATATTATGTGTTTATAGTTGTAGGAGGAGTTATGAGCTGGGTCTCTAAACTATAAACAGTTGTAGCACTATCTACAACAGAAGCTAAGTATATGACAACTACACAAACTTACAAGGAATCAATATGGATAAAAGGATTTTTGGAGGAGCTTGGGCACCAACAAGAGAAAATTCTTTTGTATTGTGATAGTCAGAGTGCCTTGCATATTACAAAGAATCCAACTTTTCATTCCAAAACTAAACATATAGGAGTTTAATATCATTTTGTTCGTAAAGTGGTGGAAGATGGAAGTGTTGACATGCAGAAAACTCCCACAAAAGAGAACCTAGCGGGTGCACTAACAAAACCAATCAACACTGATAAATTCACATGGTGTAGATCCTTGTATATCTTGACAGAGACGTAGACAGCAGAGAAATGACAAGATAGAAAGAACGGTGTGGAGATTGATTGGTTCTCAATCAAATCCCTAAGTGAGAGATCGTTGGTTTTCTATTCCACATCAGAAGTGGGGGAGAGTATAAACTTCATTTAAAGCTATATAAAGAAACATATGCTTAAGGTTTTAAACATCCCAAAATCTGATGTGAATTGTGAGATATTCCTCTTGTAATCTTTGATTTCTATAGTGGAAAGTTTATATTCTTACTTGCGGCTTTTTCCTTGAGGGGTTTTTCACGTTAAATCTTGTGTATCCCTTTTTACCTCAATATCTTTTATTGTTTTATTTGCTCTATTCGGGTGGAGTCCATCTCCTATGAGGGTTTTCTAGTCAAGGTCCTAGTATAGGGTTGCTCTAATCCTCTATTTCTAAATTTCATTTGAGGTCTAACAATAAAATGTCTTGCTGATCGCAAGAAAATTGGTGCTGAGTATCATTTGTTCGTAACTCTAGATTCTAAAATGTCATTGAACTAAAACTGAATCTCTAGGTATTGTAAGGGAAAGGTGGCTACTTTTCAGCTCTGCAATTTGACATGGATCTCACCCCAAGAAAGTCAGGCATAAAGGTTATGAGCCAGGAGGTTACTAAAGTAGATGATGAGGTTGACAATGATGACGATGACGATGGAGGTGATGTTGAGAAAGAAGAGACTCGTTCTGCTGGTCACGAAATCAAAGCCTGAAATACAACAACACTAAGGCACAGGTGAGTTCGTCAGGGGGCTCTCTTGGCCTAAGTAAGGTCGCGGGTTCAAACCTCCCTTATGTATATAGCCGTTTAAACTTGGGGCTAAAATTTTGCCTTCCGCAAGGGACCTACCCGACTCAAGCGAGAATTAGTCTGAGAGTGAATGGCTTAAAAGTGTCTTCCTATAATTGGGACCTTCCTAAGACACCTCGTGAGCAACTAAAAAAAGTCTAAAATACCACGTGGTATGACTGTAGTTGTTGATACGTTGTACTTATCAGTATCCTTCACACAAACGCAATTATGTGTACATGTACTATTTTAGTGTCTAAAAGCCCGCATTAGTTATGTTTAATGTACATCTGTTGCTTAGTAAACTAGCATATGTTAGTAGCTAGATGCGGCAAAACTTAAACTGTGCAACCTAAAAATATTAATACTTATTTGGGAACACATGAGCCAAATTTGTAGGAATTTTTTCTTTTTCCCCCTAGACCTTAACATTCCGTTACTTTCTTATTGTAGGCTTATCGTTTTTTATATCTTTGTTTGGTGCCAACATATTTCTCTTTGGTTCTGCCGGATTCTGGTGAGACTGTGGATTGCCAATTGGATCCATGAGGTTGATCGACTCTGGCTTGAAGGTTCCTGCAAAACAACGAAGGCACGTCGGGCGTTGTTTCCGGATAAGCCCCTCCGACGCTCAAGTTAGTCTTTTTGGAGAGTTTTTTAGGCCAAGGAATCAAGAGAATTAGGGTTTTTCAGTATCGTACCTCTTTCGTGATAAAACAATACCTTATATATGGGATAGACGCTAGGTTTAAGTCTTTACGTAGATCTCTACTTCTACATGGGAGGTTTCCGTCTGCAAGCTGTAGGTGGGCCGTCTATGTCTGGTCCTGGACTTGGGCCTAGCACAGCCGACCCGACCATAAGCTCCCCTACTCCTCGAGCCTGACCAATGAGAAGGGTCAAAGGAGTAGATAAAGATTGTGCGACTCGTCTGTGGGGACAGCTCGTGATAGGCCCAATTGGTCGGACATCGACGCGTAGCTCGTAACGGCTCGGGGTGAGGCCAACCGATCGAGGATGGAGATATAGCTGATCGGTCGATCGTAAGTAACTAGTCGATCGATCGAAGGTAGTCACCTCATCACAACATTGAACTTAATCATTACTTGTAGCGTGCGTGCACTGGCGGGTTTTCAAAATTTTAAATGCAAAGCTCTTCTAACCGCCACACAGCTGTCAAATGCATCCTTTCGACTGTTGCGCCGTACAGCTATCAGAGATCAGACGCGTCGATTCAACTGCAGCGTCGTTTTGGGCACCTGACAACCCTAATTTACCTCGGCTCAGATTCTACCACGTGTCTGAGCCCATTGCGGATTTTCTCCATGTGTTAAGCATTGATTGGAGCGTCCGTTTAGCTGGCCTTCTATAAATACCCAGTATCGGCGGTCCGCTGGTTTT